>WBNO01019619.1:51830-71816 GCA_013400575.1 Peucedramus taeniatus | reverse complement strand
AGGGGAGCTGCTGCCTGTGTTGGAGAAGGGGAGTGTGGAGGGGGAGAGGGGCACCAGCAGTAGCCATGACTTCCCTGGGTTGTGGCCCAAAGTCATTGCCAGCCTCTTGCCAAGGACAACTGTTTGTTTTGCCTGTGGAGTGGGGTTTGACTGTTCTGTGGATCATTTTTTATTAGTTGTGTACATGGGGTTACTCAGCTGCTTTTTAACCAATCCCCACCCTATCAAAGGCTCTGTCTTTTGGAGTCTTTACAATCACTGAAACTTATTTATTTTTAATCACCTGTGTTTGAGCTATTGTCTGATAGCTCCTTGTTTTGGAACCCAGAATGCTGTCAGGAGTTTTCAGGTGCTGGGCTTCCTTGCCTTTAATATCTCAAACTGTGGTATCTGCAGCTTTATAACAGCTTTGGCTATCAGGGTTTTGGTTTTGCTCCTTTAAGCTACACAAAGGTGGGGAGAGGTTAATCATTCAGATGCCCTTACTAATTTTCAGCTTTATTTTCTAGATGTTTTAAAATTAATTTGAAGCCTGGTAATGTTATTGGTTTTTTTTTTTTTTTTCCTATTCTGCACCATCTTCAGGGATATTCTGGAACAGATTTAGAAATCAGTGATTTGCTTATCTTTACTTGCACCTTGCAAGTGCTGCCCTTCCCCTTTTGAATAGTTTTGATATTTAATCTCTCAATTTTGGGTGATGCAGTTTTCATTTAATATGAAAAGATTTGTCCTTGCATGTGCTGTGAACTTCCTTTTACTTTGCATTCTCCATTTTACCAAGTCCTTCTGCAATGCCTGGCAGCCTTTCCAAGATGTGATTAGAAGGGAAGTAAAGTAGTGTTTGATTGGGACATTTTGCAATCTCAAATTTTTTTTGACTATATATTTTGTATTTGCAAATGTGAAAAAAGCAGTATAAGTGAGCACAAAAATTTACAGTTTTATATTCCTTAAAAACTACTAGATGTTGCCCCCCTTTTTTTTTTTTTTCATTTTATTACATGTAGGTAATTAGATAGTGGATTACCAAAAAAACATTTCTCACTGGATTATAATTATCTTCAGAAGTTAAATTTTGACTATGTGTAAGTGCAACATTTCCGACTTGACATTTCATAACATGATATAGACATTTATAAATAGGTGGATTCTAAATGATCAACCATGGAGTGATTTATTATTGAGTAACATTATCTGCTATTGGCTATAACAGCTGAGTAAAGGGATTTGTACTGCACAGAGATATTTTTCTTGGCAAGAAAATAGCCAAGGTACCATGCTGCTATATTTTCCTTTCCTTGATTTCTCTCAATCTGAAACATACAACTGGAGCTAGAAGTTTTTCTATTAATTAATAAAATAGCTGTTATTTTAAATTTGAAGCATTTATCAAGTAAATAATTATTAGCACTTACGTAATAGATCAGGAAAGTGAGATGCTTGACATCAAACTAGAATTGCATCTGGCAGACTAAAATTTTGTATACTTGGGAATCTACAGTTCTCAAGGTACTGAAATAATGAACATTTAATGCCTTGAAATCCCAGTAATACATTATATTCAATTTTTACTTAAATATTTTTTTAATCCAAGCTATTTTGTGCCTAAACCTGCTGTTTTATTCATGAAAATATTTCTGTATTTTTTTGTAACAATTAGTTCCTTTTGCACGGTCTGTTCTCAGAAAAAAGTTATACAGTTGACAGGACTTGTATTTGCTGAGATGTTTTAGGTTGAAGAGGTACTACTTCTTGCCATATCCCAAAGAGAAGTAAAATATCTCAGAATGTTAATGACATGACTTTTCTCCATAAACTTGTGGCAAATGAGATCATGGATCTGTTAGATAATATTCTGTGATTCCATGATTTTCATGTTTCTGTACTGGTCATCAGATTTAGTCTAAACCTAATAAATTATTGAAGGAAATGTATGATTTGGGCCAGTCCAGTCTCCTAGATAGGATGAGGGGATATTTTACAGTTGTTGCAAAGCCCTTTGGGATGAGGCAGTTGTGAGCAATTCCAGCAATGTTGCTATTTTCTGTAATAAATATCTTTATTCCAATGTTGCTGGAATTAAGATAAATTGTCATTTTCTTTTAAATATCCATACATTGCTGTAAATGTTAATGGCAAACAACAAAATTATTACCAGCAATAATAGTAATACAAGTTGAGTTAAGGAAATAGTTTTGTGCTTTTTGCTCAGTTTTCACACTGAGCCTAATAGGCTACTAGTGTAGTTTAGAGGCTTCCTCAAAATCATGCATTGCTTGTTGAATACATTTCTTTCAGCATTTGAAAATCTGAAAAAAAGAGAACTTTTTTAATCAGTGAATTTTTAAAATTATTTTTATTTCTTTTTTTCCTTCATTTTTTATTTTGTTTTATATTTTTATTATCAAACCCCTAAACTGTTATCATTAGCATAAAACTGTTATAAATAGGTGAAATTAATTGAAATTACCAGCTCTTTAAAAAGACTCAAGAAGGTTGTGGTGGAGAATGCTGCATATTTTCTTGTGTCAAGCAAAGTATTTGCTGAACTTCAGCATCATGTCTAAAGCTGTTGCAGTTGCACTTAGTAGTCCCTTCTTCTTCTCTTTTCCTTACCACTTCCAGCTCTAGGAATATTTTTTCTGGCTCAGAAAAACTTGTTTTGTCTCTCAGGACAGTAACTGCCATGGCTCTGAGTTGGGCTCTTCAAGACTGAGGAAAGGGGAAAATGCTAGACAGAAGCTGATCAGTATCTTTTGCACTATTCAGTGTATGAAGTACTAATGAGGTTATTTAATTCTGTGTCTGACAATGAGTATGATAACACTGAAAACAGATTAGGGCCCCATTCTAGGAGAAGATTCCTCAGCAATTTAAAAAGGAAGATCAAATCAATATCTTCATCACAATTATGTAAGAACACAGTAAAGGGAGAGTGTCACTCCACCCAGAAGGAGCTATAGTGAAACCAGCCTGCAGAACTACTGCACTGCCTGGCCTCCAGAAGGTATTCTAGATGCATTTCTGAAAGGATTAGTTAATTTTATTTTTAGTGGCCAGCAGGCATAGCTATTCATTTTGACCTCATAATTCTGAGGTGAATTTGTTTTAAAGTCAAGAAAGAAAATATTCTGAAATGAAAATGTTTGAAGTTGAAATTACTTTATAAAGAAACACATGTAACTCATAAATACAGGATACTGAATATAGACTAAGGTTCTAATGAGGCAACACAAAGTTTTGGTTCTATTTATTTAGCATTAGTTTTTTTTTCAGTGTATAGGTACTGAGTTGAGGAAGGCAAACATTTCTCTCTAGCAGCAGATGTGTTCTCTCTTCAAGCAATAATCTCCTTTATACAGAAGATGAAAAAAATGTATAAAACAATTACAGTTATCAAGTAAAATAGTTTGAAATACTTGTAGCAATGAGTTTGTAGTGATATATTATGTTACTGTAACTATAATAGATGTTTGTACTTATTGAGGAAGATGTGATAGGCATGTATGAAGGAGCCGAGGAAAGAGGGAAAAGTCTATGTTAAATTTGAAATACAGATAAAATGAATTTCCTAATTTTAGTTAAAATGTAACTATCATGTTAAACAAGATGATAACAAACTTAGAGTTGTCATCTTTTGTCACATAATGTAATGAAACTTCGGTACAAATCTGATATAAATAGCTGATAAGCCCTGCTTTAGTACAAATTAGCATATTCAAACCTCCCTCTTAACAGCAAATAAACATAGAAGCAGATGTTTTGTAGTAGAATAGTTATCTTGAAGTTCAGGTGTAATAGTAAAGGGCCAGATTTTCACTGGTGTAGATCATTACAGGTGGCTTTATATTCTCTGAATAGTCTAATCTGTTCTTTATGAAGAGGGTTTATGCTAAAAAAAATGCTAAAAGAAAATGCTAAAAGAAACTGTGGTCCTTTTTTACTTTTAAATTTTTTGTTATTGCTGTTATTTTGTTGGTTTGTTGTTTTTTGGTTTAGTTGTTTTTGTTTTTTCAGAACAAGCCATTATTTTGTCTTTGTGCTTCAAAAGCTACTTTTAATCAGATGGATTTTTCTTAAAAAGAATTGCAGTGCAAGTATAATCTGAAAATTCCTAAACTTTATTCAGCCTGACTACTGAAACACTGCTTTGTGTTTTAGTTTCTATAACTGATTGGAGTTATTCTCGTAAAGGAAAGAACAAGGGACTGTTTCATGCCATTTGAGAGTTTGGGACATGAAAGAATTTTAAGTAATTTAAGTTCTTACCCAGAGAATATTGACATTTTTGAAAGACTATTATCACATTAAATTCAATGTGACTTCATATTTTGTTTTTTGATTCCCCACAGCATTTATAAATAGTGTTTTGTAGCCTTCATAGTAGTACATCAGATCATAACACAAATCTTTGAAGGTTTTGTTAAGGCATTCTTGAAATTTTTTTTTGGTTGTCAGTATGGTTGATGAAATATCTAGTGAACTGGCAGGTAGTTACATAAAGAGTGGGAAAATCTCTTAGGGTGAATGTAACAGTATATCTAATGTGACATGCAGAAGAAGAAGCTGTGTTTTAACAAAAAATGATGTTCCAGAGTTCAATTTAAAGGTGTTTTTTTTCTTGATTTAGATTTATTGCAAGTGAAAGATTATCCCAAGCAGTCACTTTCTCTCCTTTCTTTTGATGAACAAGAAGAGGCACTGGATAAAACAAAGCTTTTGATTTAGTGATACTCTTGGCTTTCAAAACTGGGAAGCCACAGTTAATTTTTAGGATCAAAGGAAAATATCTGGGACTTAGTCCCATTCCAGAAGAATACATAACACAGAGCCCACACCATAATATAACACCTAATGGATAGCTAGACTCTGCTCTGCTGCCCTTTCAGTAAATGCAGGTTTGAAAGTAGTTGTTGCTAGCAGGGAGTTACTCATCCTAATTGTCCCTCATCAGAAAAGAGATCAAAGTGGCAAAACCTGCATGTCAGTTGGAAAAGGGAGAAAAGCAAATAGCTTCAGGGTGTACCAACTCATTCTGAGGTTTTATGTTGGCTTGCACAAGGTGTATCTCTTTTCCATTACACGTGGATGCAATGAAGATGAAACCAATTTGGAGTTGCTTAACTATAATTACACCCACTTAGAAATCACTTCTGCTTTTGCATTTGTGCCACAGTTCCAATCCATTAGTGAATGTGCTTAATAATAATTTACCAAGTGTTACTGCAAATGAAGAACTCCTGCTGAAGGAAAAAAATGACTGAGTTAGAAAATTGACTTCTTCTTTTTAAATTAAAAAAAAAAAAAAAGGAAAAGACTACAACCTAATTGACAGAACAGAGTTTGGATCCTGGCTAAATATTAACCAGCACAAGTGTCTTGTCAAATGAAGAGATACTTCAAGAAACTGTTTACCTTGGCTTTCAAGCCTTACAGTAGGACAGTTAATTTGTGTGTGTGTGTATGTGTTGTCTAAAGGCACAGAGTAAGGAAATCTGCAGTTAGCAGGAAGTACTCATTTTTATTTTTTATATTATTATTATTCTTCCTCTCTCCCTCACCCCACCCCCAGACTTTCCCCCTCTCCTCTCAGTCTTCTCTCCTCCTGGTATAGTAAATCATGCTGGCCTGCCCTTTGCAACACATGCTCAGGTTTGGAAAACACCAAAGTCCAGCTTATACGTTTGTCTGTCTTGGGGGATTTTAAAGCTTCTCTCTCCCGAGACTACATAAAAAATCAGATTCTTCTGGAGTTCCATGGTTGCTGAGTTTTCATGAATGTGAATTTGGATTTGGGTACTATACATTGGGATGGGTAGGATTTAAACACTTAGGTGAACTTCTATATCTAGATCAGATGCCTAGTAAAGCTATGACATGACTGGCCTGCTAGTATTTTTATTTTGAAAATGTGTATTTCCTCAAAGAAATGGCTGCATCCTTATCAGAGCAAGGGAAAATCATTGGTTCTTTGGATCCCCTAATTATTTGCTGTCAGTGTTGAATTGTTTAGAATTTATTTATCACATAATTGCTTTAAGTATTGTATAGATCAGTATATGAGTGATAGTATAATATTTACAACAGCTGATATTTAGGATGAACAGGTCAGATGTGTATTATCTGTGTTGTTACATGTGTTTGCACATATAAGTTGTAAGTATTTCTCTCATTGATACTATTCTGATGTGACAATCAATATGGGAGGCTGAAGAAAGGTTGTAACAGATTTACTGTACCACAGCTTGCTGCAGTAGCACTTAAGTAAAAGAAATACTTTGTGTAGCCTGAAGGTGTGGTCTTGTGCAGGTAATTTAAGATTTAAATATGAAGTTGACATGAGTAGTAGGAAAATGAGACAAACTCCTATACTTCTTAGCTGAGTGTCAGTGGAGCCATGTTGTGATTGGACTCTGACTCCTGAAATTGTTTTTCTCAACAATAAACTCTAGGCTAACCCCATACAGTCACTCAGCTTTGTGAGTTTTTGTTAGTGTGGGTTTGAATCTGCTTGTACAGACAACAGAATTGAATCTGGGTCACCCATATCAAGTGTGCAAGTGTTTTAACCAGCAGTTATTACGTAAAACTGGAGACTACAGTTTTGTTTTTTTTTTTTTTACTTGTGGTCTTACATAAGAAGGCACAAAATGCCACTGCAATTTGCACTGAGTTTTCCAACTTTCCTCTGAAAGGCATGCTGGCTCAAGCCCTTCATGAGTTTAAATAGAAGATTGACTATTTTCTGGTTTCCTATTTGGCTTCAGTACAGATTAGCTGTGCAGATACATATGCCAATACTGTTTTAACCAAGGCTCATGGTGCCTGGGTATTGCTCCCTAAAAGGGGGGGTTATGGCATGGCCTTCAGTAGTAATGTTGGCAACATCTGTTATGGATTTAGTCATATTTAGATAGCTTGATATAAAGTCACAGCTTTCCAGGTTGGGAGTTTCTAAGCTGAATATCTAAGTTTATATAATTCTCAAATGATAGCTGTGCAGGGAGGTTTTACTGTTGTTTTGCTTTTGGGAAATAAGAAGTTGGGACACAAAAGATTTAAAGTTAGGGTATAAGCTTCCATATAAACAGATAAATATAGACAAACTGTCTTTAACTGAATTAGTGCTTTTGGCCTAATTTTTGGTAGTAGTTAAATTTCATCTCTATTTAATTGATGATTTCAGTTAAAGAATATCAGAGCTAAAGCATTTTCCCTTCTACCAATGTTAATGATTGATCGTCAGTTGGCATCAATCCACAATTTTCTTGGAGCTGAATCCATTACATCAAAGGAGGATCTCTTTTTCCCTTTGTGTTCCAAACCTGTGCTCATCCAAGATCAAGTTTCCCTGCTGTGTTCTCATTCCTTGTCTGCCTGTGCTCAAACTGCTTGTGCATTTAAAAAACAGGTAGGGAAACAGTGTAGTGAGGTTCTCTTCTTGTCTGAGGAAAATCCATGAAAACAAAAAATTAACTGCAGTGTACTGTTACTGTGTGTACATGTATGCATATAAATATATATATATATACACACATTTATACAAACTCATGTACATGCACATACATGCAATATATGCAACATATTATGTAATGTATAATTTTACATAATGTGGCAATGTGTTCATAGTATGTATACATTCATAGTGGGTTTTGTGTGCTAGTGAAAAAGAACTAAAGGATAAATAAACATATAATCTTCATGGAGCCAGCAAACCCATTTTCCATAATATACTGTTATTGGTCCCTTTGGGAGATGGAAGAAAAAGAAAAGCTTAGATGTTAAATCATAGAAGAAAGCAGAATCAGCAATATTCTTAATTAACTGGTAGGATGCAATCCTGAAAACGGCTGCTTTATAGTTAATTCTCAGAAATGGGAATTATGGGTGGAATTTATTTTAGATAATAATTCATGTTCTTCCCAAATAATGTTACAATAGAGCATGTGAATGTAACTTGCAAGAAGTAAATATCAAAATAAGTAACATTCACAAATGTCACCTGACTGAGATTAGAGAAGTGTTCTCTGTGTGTTTATACATATGTGTATATATGCAACATGCATATGTGTATACATGCAAACTATGTATGTATATATTTGTGTGTACTCTACATGTATATGTCTGGCAAAAACCTTCAGAAAATCTAATTATTGCATATGAGGAAATTGTGTGCACAGAAACAGACCATGTGCACACACAGACACAACACCAGGTTCTGCATGCTCCCATGTAATCCAAGGGATTATTTTTCCCATGTTTTTGTTTGAATCCTGACCTTGTTCAACATTGGGAAACAGCACTGGCTTTCCTCTTGACAGCAGTAAATCAGTCAAAGAAAAGAGCATTTAGAAAGCACCAGCATATAGAAGGTCATGCAATACCACCAGCATTTATGTTTTTGGTATCACTTCTGTCAACAGGAGGTTAATATATCAGAAATATCTTGTCCTTATCCACATCTCAGAGTCATCAAAGTAATCTGTTTCCTATCCAGTGGAATTCCTAAGGAAGGCATCTCATAGCCCTCTCACATGCCAGTGCTGTGCTTGGCTGAGCAGAGGCAGCTGGAAGTGATTAGAATAGACTGACATGTGAAATCACGTGGGAAAGGATTCATCTCGCTGAAGAAGAGGAATCAATGCTCTGTTCTGTAAGGGAAGAGGAGTTTAAGTACAAAAATGAGCAGATTTTCAAAGGGGCACATGGGAATTGAGCTACATGATTGCACTGATCCCATTTAATATTGCAAATCACATCCTACCCTCAGTAGATTATAAACAGACTGATAATCACAGATGATAGTTTCATAAGAGCATAGGAACCGCCAAGCAGGAGTGAAACAATGTTGCTTTATCCTGCTTGTCCCTACTAGCTCTCCCAAAACACAAACTGATATCAGGCAAAAAAAAAGAAAATTAATAAGTGTTACATTTGTAAGATGAAGGTGGACATTTCCCAGACACTCAGGTTTGATTATTTCATTTCAAGTGTGCACATTATTATGGATGGGTCAATTGAAAATCTCTCCCTCTTGAAAGGGAAAGAATGTTTGTTTTCTCATAAGTAATATCCTTTAAAAAACCCAAACTTTTACTATATAATCAATTTCTTCTCCAGCTGAACATATACATTTTATGTTTTGCTTTTATCATGTGGTCTTGTTACTTAAGCCTCTCTCTGTAATTTCAATATCAGTATGATACATGCAACACTCAGGTCTGCTGAGGTACCTTGCCCACTGTGTTCATCATCTTGGCATCAGTGTGATGTTGTAACTTAGTAGATTCTTGGTACAACAGCAAATTATTAGTCTAAGAATTTACTATTATACAGACACACACTGAGGAGAAAGATGTACATTTGGGAACTAGGCAGAGCTTTTCTCCTTTCATAAACTTTCTGAATACTGAAAAATTAAATGAGAAAAGTAGTTATTGAATTGTGAGAATATTCACACTTTTTTTTTTTTATCATCTCCCTGAAGGATTTTAATTTTATATTGGTTTGGGTAATCATGAAAACTGTGGCTTAGATTCAGAGATTTTATAGTTTGTCACGCATCTGAGGTGATTTTCCTTGTTTTAAAATTAGGTAATGTTCTGGCAGAGATGCTTTCGTGGGAGCTAGGCAGTGCTGTCAATGCCCTAAAGTATCGTGCTTGTCTGCCATCTAGAGCTGTTGACAAGTTGCCTTTTGAATGTCATTTCTCTGCGTGACATTCTGGCAGTCATTTCCACCTGCAGGTGTCCTTCCTCTTGGTTGTTTAGCTCAAGCAAACCCAGTGTCAAAATTATGTACAGTGGCTATTCTGGAAGGAAACAGGGCCTTTTTTGTTCTGCAACAGCAGTGAGAATGTAACAGCTATGAATAATAGGCTAATATAGGATATTATAAACTAGACAGATAATGTTAGAGATGAGCATGTTCACATCACTAGCCACAGATTCCTTTAATTAAATTTTGATCTGCTTGTCCTACATGTACTGTGTTATTAGAAATAAAATATGTCCATTTCAGATCAGGGAAGGAACCTGTGTGTTTCCCATATCTAGCTTCATGCATACTCAAAGAAATGTACATGGTCATCTGTCTTGGGGGTGGAATTACTTACTAGAATTTTAAGTTATTGTAATAAAGCTTGATAATTTATTAAACAGGCAAAAATTAAGTATTGTACATGAAACAGAGCCTGCAAGGTAAACCTGTCATAGAAGGAATTATGAGAGGAACCCTTTCCTTTGGGGACAGCAGCCATTTGGTAACTGACTTAATTCCACATCAGAATCTGGTCACTCTTACTGTCTGCTCAGATTAATCTTTTCTGCTTCTAGTCATTAAAAAAGTTAAGCATGATGCTGAAATTATTCATTTGGGCTCTCTGTGTGAATTTAATGGAGAGATGTCATTTTTGCAGGAAGTTAGTCCGTCTGCAAAGAGTGTCAATTCTTGTCCATGGAATTGAATTTCCCTGTTGACTCCAGTAATAAGCATGATAATGGATGTGTTATGAAGCAAAAAATGCTCTGTGTTTAAAAGTAGAAAGGTAGAAGGTATCATGAGCTTGGAACAGCTATTCCAGCCAAGAATACAGCCAAAAACAGAGCAGAGCCCTTTGATGAGTACTTTGAGCACATTGTCTCTCAGTCACTGAATGATCCTCTAGTAATAAATAAATAAAAATTGATTGAAAATGGAATAATAACAGAAAACCTTATTTAGTGGCAAAACGATGGTATTTTGACTATTTTTTGATGAGAATAGAAAATTTTTCTGTCATCTGTTACAAACAGGATGACAGAATTTGTTTGTCAGAACAGTGCCCAACCTTTTCTTAGACAAACTAAAAGACCCTAAGTCTCCTAGCAGTCATCTGGAAAAGTCAGCAACACCTGCTTCGTTGCTGTTGGGTCTCCTACTCCACCAAGAGTGGGCATCAGGTAACCTTGCTAGAAATCCCAAACACATGTTCATTGGCTTTCATCTAACTTTTGAGAATAATTTTAAGCAAAGATTTAAAATATTTGATTTATCTATGTGTATCTGCACACACACATAAGGATGAGGAAAAGTAGAGTGGAGTAACTCAGAAAATCATGGAAGTTGGAAGCATGAAAATTACTTTTCAAGCAATAGTCTTCATTTTAAAGGTAGGAAACTGTTTACTTATCTATCCTATGCATGCTTGTGGGAGTGAAAATTCTGTGTAGTGTTTTCATAGTTCTCAAGATATTAGTAATTAATTCCCTGAAGAATTGGCTAAGACAATGGCTGCTTTGTTTATGATTTCAGAACAGGACATAATCATCCATTCTGTATAGAATACTCCTTTTTTTTTGTTTTTTTTAGCCTGTGTACAGATGAATATAGGGATGACAGTACTGAGCCACACCAAGATACACAGAGCAAAAAGTTCTGTTTTCATCAGCAACAGATACCAAAGTAAGAGTGAGAATGGGGAGCACATATTTTCTACTTTCCCCTGACACTCTCATAGCTTCTACTTCTGTAGGCAGTGGTCCCTTAATAATACATATGTAGACTCTGCCAGCTTCCCTTGAGTTCAGACTGAAGTTCTCTTTGTCAAATTCCCTTGAGGTTTCTCTGGCCTTTGCTTTTGTATCTGCTTTCTGCCCATGTTGCCAGTCTTCATGGTCTGTTTCTTCTCTTCATCTATTCCATTTATTTTTACCATGTGACTTCTTTCATTTCGTATTTTTTAAAGGTCTGTTTTCAGTCCTTTCAGCTAAACTGTTGATTTTCAGTTGGAATTTTCCAAAAATAAAACTTTTTTCTGATTTTTTTTTTCCATTTGAAGGAGTATTATCAGTCAGAAATTACTGTTACGAAACGGGTTTTTTTTCCAACAGAATTGGTTATGTCAATAGGACTTTTGTTTATTCTTGAAATTAAAAAAGGAAAAAAGTATATTGAAAGAATATTGCAAGCTGCAAAGTCAAGCACTTAAAAATTGGATATGTGAGACTTTAGGGGACAAGTGGGATCTTCATTTAAACTTTCCTTCCTTCCTAAGTAAAGGATATTTAATTACCTAACAACTTTCTGGTTGTTTTGGTTTGGTTTTTTTTCCACCCCACAGGACTAGTTATAATATTTTTTCTTTTTAATTTTGGATATGTGACTTAGTTTATTATTTACTGCATATAGAAAAAATCATGGAGGGAACACAAAGCTATCAAATTTTTCTTGCAGTATCACATAAAGATTAAAGCAAAAACCTCTGCTAGGCTGATTAGAGAAACATCAGACCTTCAGCGTTCAGTGTATTTACTATAAGATGGCACTTCAGAGCTCCCAAATGGGCAAATGGCTATAAGTCATATTCTTGTCTCAGACTTTTAGACCCCATCCTTCAGTAGCCTTCAATGGTCTGTGAACTGGGACTCATTCAGCTGACAAGATAAGTTCAAAATGTTTTATGTGAGGAAAAAAAAAAAAGGTCTAGGACAGTTATCTCTTATGCTATGCTGTAATTAACTGTGCCTGTACCTGTGCTGTGCAGCCAAGCTTATCCACAGAGGAGCTTCTGTCCTTGCCATTAAAAATCTTTTACCCTTTAAAATGCACTGGTGAAGTTTGCAGTATGTGCAGAGACTGATCCCCTGCTTTGCCTTGGAAGGGTTTGAGGGCGACCCAGATCAAACCCACACCAAAAACTATTCAAACAACCTCACAATGTGCACAAGTGCAGGCCAGGGACTTTGCTCTGGACTGTGTTTAATTTAGGCAATAGTCACCATCTGTGGTGGTGTCTGTGAGGAGTCCCTGTATATCCCTTCTGAGGTGGTTTTGGGCTAGTTATAAACAAGTATCCTGAGAGGGGTGGCCTGTAATAATTACACTGCACCCCATGAGGGCAAGCCATGTCCCAGTTCAAGGGTGCATATTCAGTGCAAGGATTATGCTGCAAGGTATGGTTCATATAAATTTTTCATGGTGAAGTGTGACCTTTATTTTCTTGCCAAGCATCTCATGACTTTACTACAATAACCTGTGACAGATTGTTTGAATTGAAGAGCCCCGGAGCCCTGCTGTAGGTGAAAAGTGGATGCTCCTTACTTACAGTGAAGCATGTCAAACAAGGGAACAAAATCAGACCTTTAAAAAAATACAGAAAATACAACAAAGCAAAGCAAATAAAATAAAGGAAGCACCCTATGAATAAAAATAGGCAGCAAATCAGGGGTATAGAGTTAGGAACCCATTTTGTTAGGTTTTGTTTGATTTTTGTATCACCGTGCATTGTTTGGTGGATAAGTGGTTGTCAGGATGTTTGCAGCCAAAGAGTGGCTTTCATGGTCAATGACTCCCTGCCTGGCTTGGCATGTACACTCACAGCCCAGAAAGCCAACCCCATCCCTACCCACATCACCAGCGGCATGACCAGCAGGTGAGGAAGGGGATGCTGCCCCTCTGCTCTGCTCTTGTGAGAGCCCACCTTAGGTTCTGCATCCAGCTCTGGGGTCTGCAGCACAGAAAGGACATGGACCTGTTGGAGCAAGCCCAGAGGAGGGCCACAAAAATGATCAGAGGGATAGAACAGCTCTGCAGTGAAGACAGACTGGGAGAGTAGGGGTTGTGCAGCCTGAAGAGAAAGCTCTTATATGTAACTCTTATAAGGTGGATGAGGACCTTATACTTAAAATGGAGAGAGATCTTAAGGAATTTGGGCACTAACTTTTTAATAGGGTCTGTTGTGATAGGACATGGTAATGGTTTTAAGGTAAAAAAGGGTTTTAAACTAACGAGTAATGGATTTAAACTAAATCTACCCTCTTTTAAACTAAAAGAGCATGGCTTTAGACTAGGTATAAGGAAGTAAGTTTTTACAATGGGGGTGGTGAACTACTGGAACAGACTTCCCAGAGAAGGATGCAGACACCCCAGCTCTGGGTCCATTTAGGGTCAGGTTGGATGGGGCACTGAGAAATGTTCAGGGTGTCGCTGCTCATTGTATAGAGTGTGGATGAGATGACCTTTAAAGATCCCTTCCAAGCCAAGCCATTCTGTGGTTCTATGTAAAGGTACCAGCTTTTAGGTGTTCTGAATTCATGCACATCATAAACGAGTTCAGCAACTTTGTGCTACCCACACTACATTTGCTGTCTTAGGCTATATCACCTCTGCTGATGCTTTTTAAAAGGTGTAAACAAAGGTGTAAAACAGCTGTCTGCTTTCTGCTAAATAGTAAATACTTGATACTGACTCAGCTTCACTGATTTTTTGAGAGAGTATGTTCATTCTTTTCTCTGCTCACCTGTTATGTGGTTGTATGCTAGAGGCTTTGTGGGCAGCTCACAGAGGAAATCTGTACAGGTCACCTCTCAAATGAACACATCCTATTTTGTCAAATCTAATGCTATAATTAGCTGCTTCTACACTTTATGTTCTTTGCACTCTATTTATTTTCCTTAACAATTAGTCAGTGTTGTGAAAGCTTTAAAAGCAATGTGTGTGTAGCTGACTAAAAAAGAATTAGAATAGAGCAAGTTTTCCTCTGGGAAAGAGAATAAAGCCAGCTGGATATAATTTTATTAGTGGTAAAGCAGACCCATAGTTCTGATTTCTAGCTGAATACTTATAGAAATTGGATTCATAGCAGTTCAAGGAGTTAAATACTTTGGTTAAGCACCCAGAATAAGTTACAGAATACAGGCATAAAATGGTGGTTAGGTGTGGGGAGAAGGTGTCACTGCTGCCAAGGAGAGCTGATGAAGAACGTAAGGGGAGTTGCACAGGGATGGGGCTAATGAGAAGGAGGCATAGCACTGCAGAGGTTGGAGAAGACTACAGAGGAGAAGGTTTGTTGTTCTGGTAGGAATAGAGAGCTATAACCTCAGTATTGTATTTGATTTGAGTTCTGCATATTAAGAGGAATTGAAGGGTCCTGGTTGTCTCACACTGAAGTTCTGGCTCAGATTATGGGTTTTGCTCTAAATTATGCCTGGTAATTATGTTCCAGAGGGATGTAATGGCTGTTAGTTATAGTATGTTGTGTTTTGGCTGTCATGTCAGTACATTCTGAAGTACATCAGCACACTGCCTATTTTTGACTTGACAATAGGAGCATAGAAATTCACTGTCATCTTCATTAAACAGAACATGTTCCCAGAGGATGATCCCACCTAGTATTCTAGAGTCAGTTTCTTTTCATCTGCTATTTTTTTTCTATTTTACATCCAGATCTCAGGAGTCCCTTTTGAAATGTTTAATAGTGAATTTTTAAGTAGCTTTGACAGTATCCATGAAAAATTAGTTTCTCTGTAAAGAAGGGAAGGTATTTAGGTTGTGCTGTTCTGTGACACAGCAGAGACCTTACACATCATGACAAAATGTGACTTTGGTCAAGATCAAGCATTTGGTGTGTCAGTCTCTGTATCTGTGGATGGACACAGTTCTCAAGACCATCAAGGAAATTATCTTTCCTTGTGTGGGGAGAGCTGCATACTTCAACTCTCTTCATAGTACCATGGGATGATACAGGCTGCAAGGGACCTTTGTCTGAACATCTAGAAGACAATCTCACAAAGTTGTTTGCTTACAGTCACATAAAAGAGTTTTATTCAATGCTTTTCCAGTATGTAGAGATCAAAGTACTTGGTCATAGATATTGCCAGCCACTTTAAAAAAGATACCTGAGATTTATCAATGACTTGCCAACAATTAATGCATGACAACCAAACTCCTGGAATTTCCCTGTGTTGTAGGAACAATATATTCCTAATTACTAGACCACAAAGGACATAGCTACAGGAACATGTACAAATAGATACCAGCTGTGCTGTCTCATTTCCTGAGCTGTCCAGAGATAAGACATCCCCAGACTTGAAGCCAAGTATTAATCTCAAGTGCTGCTCCATGTCTGAGAAAGTTTGACCTCTTTCCCTGCTGGGACATACTGGGATAATGGCATGGCTCTGTGCATCTGAACTAAAGCCATCTCATGCTCATCACACAGGCAGCACAAGCATAAATCTGTTAGCCCTTGTGATGCTACCTCAAATACTGCTAGGTTTATTTAGACCTAATATATATTACTCTTGTTTTTTCACTGCTTATATCAAACTGTTCTTGCTTTCTAAAGGCTAGAATTAGGTACTTGACTGCAGGATTTTAGGAAAACCTAGCTTGATCTGGTGCCTTCTTTAAGGGGTTTTAACTTTTCCTGTGGGCTGCTGTGAATCTTACTGCTAAGATCCTGCTGTCATTTGCATGCAGTCCTGTGTGGCAGTAGCCTTGATTCTGCACCATGAAACTCCGTTTAAAAAAAGACATTTTCAGTGATTAACACTTCTTTGTTATTAATATCTGCCATTCAGCAAATAGATAACTTGTTTTGAACACTGCTATCACTTTTCCTCTAGTGATAAACACTTTCATTTGTGCTGTAAGTGAATAATGATTTCTTTGAAAGTGTGATTAAAGCAATGCCTTCTTCATAATCACACTGTATTTTATATGATAAACTTGATTCATTGAATAGCTGTATGACCCACACAACAAAAATGAATATTTGATTTCATGACTTTTTCTCAGTAAAGGCTAAAACAATACCTCTTATAAAGCTCTGTATGTGAATGCATCAGGTTGGAAGGTACTTCAAGAAATTTTGCTGTCCACTCTCCTGCTTAGGAGATCAGTTCTCAGGTCAGACCAGGTTATTATTGGCTTTATCCAGCCTTGTCTGGAAAACTGCCAAGGCCTGCACAACCTTTGGCAGCAGCTGATTTCCTCTTAAAAAGAGAAATATCAGAGATTGAAAAAAGGAATGAAAATAAATTTTAAAAAGGAGAGGCTTGATAAAGCAGATGTTGTAAATCAGATGTCTTTTTATGCATTTCTTTATGATCACTTAAGTTCTTGACTATTTGAGTGTTTACTTCTTCTCATCCAGTGTTTCGAGTACACTAATTGGCTCAGCTTATATTCTAAGGAGATGTTAGGAAGCATTGAAAGAAAAACTGCATTGGGTTAAATTAATTGCCTGTTTCCTGGCCTTGAGAATCTGAAAATCAGTGAAAACTTCCATCGTGTGCTTGCCTGATGAGAGGGTGAAGTGGAGTGTAACCACCTGCTGATGTTATTTTGTGCAGTTTGGTTAGACTTGGTCTCATCTCAGCTTTTCTCTTACACCAGTCTTTATCAATGCACTCTTACATAACCTCTGTCTGCTCAAGTGCTGTGCAAAGAAAATGTGAAAATTGACACTTCTCTTGTTCAGAATAGAGTGTGAGATGCTTGGAAGTCATACCAATAAGCTGTGTACACCCTTCAGAGGAGCACTTTCCTGTTGAGCTGCACTATTATCTATGCATCAGTTCCACAGTCTGGCTCTGAGTTCTGAGGAAGTGTTAATGAGCTTGATTCGTAAGAGAGCAATTGTCTGCTCTTCATGGGAAAGGAAATGGAGTCTTTGATCATAATTGCAAATATAAATTGCCCATCCTAAAAGCTAAAATGTCAGAAAGCTTGTTTTAATTTATTTTGGAGCAACAGAGATGTTTCTTTGAGACATGATCAAGGACAAATATCTCTGCAGTTTATTTGCTTATCTTAGTGTGAAAGACTGTATTACTGTATGTCAATTAAACAGAGGGATCATAATGAAAATGATGCTCAACTAACCCCATAAAATTGGGTAGCTAAGATATGATCTATACATTCCTTCCTTCCTTTCTTCCTTGGTAACAACAGGATCATGTTTTTAGGATCTGTTCCGTATATAACCCCAGGAAAAATTGTCCATTTTCAAGGGTCATCTGTTGCTGGGACTGATTTGGCAAAACAGTGATTTGACAATATAGTTACTGCTTTATAAATTAACTAATTAATTCTGACATTAGTCAGCTTTTCTTGCTGGCATTAGTTTTTTGTGCATCTCTGATATTTATGGTATAGATATTTTAGGGGTATATAGAAAGGGGAACATTTTATATCTTTCAAGTCAGATGTGCTTCTTGATCTTGTAATTCCTTTTTTTGCAATTTACCAGATGGCATCAGATTTAAACTCATGTTGAGACTTTGTACTATGCTGAAGCATATAAGATTGATTAAATCCTTCGATATTCAGTTCAGAATAAGTTGTTAGTTAAGTTTCTTGTTTAGAGTATTGCAAACAACCAGTTCAAATATCCTCAGAGGTATGACTGCATGAGGAGGACCTGACAGTAACTGCAAGTTTCTCTTTCACTGTATTTTTATATATTCAAGCATGAAAAATATGGCCCTAAAGCATCTTCACTTTATTAATTTTAGATAAAAATTCTGCCTGTGAATTTATGACAATTTTTTGGTAGCAGGAGTAAAGGAAGCAAAATTAACTCCTGGAGCAGGTGCCATATGAATGTGATTAGTTTAAATAAGGGATTTGCCATACTGGCTGGTCAGCCTCTCTTCGTATAAGCAGTTCCATTTTTCTATATCACTCTCAGTGGTGAGAGAGAGGCAGAGTCTGCTTTACTGTTCCTGATTAGGATCAGTCTCAGAAAAGCCATGGTCACAGTATTTAGGAGCAGCAGCAGCATCCTTGTCTATGAGAAATTGAAGTGCATGTCTAGGAAACCAGATAGCAGGAAAAAAAGCCTACAGGAGAGTGACTTCTGTAAATGCTTTTGTATATGACTCTTCTCAGTATACATGCTTTTGTATATTACATGTTTATTACATTCCATAATTCTAGTCACAAAAGCAGATTTAGGTATTATTCAAGCTTTGTGTAAACACTTTTTTCCAAATCACATCTAGCTCTTCAAACACTTCAATGAAAATGAATTAAAATTAGGAATTGATAATTTGCAAATTGTAAGTTTATCCTTATGGAAGATTAAACAATTCAAGAGAAGCAAGTACAAATGATAAGTTATAGTGGGAGTTTTTGATTTGTGGGGGAAGAATATGTAAGGGTAGATGTAGTTAAGTTATATCTATTGTGAAACTGTAGTCTTTAAAGATGCCATGGCTGGAAATATAAGTGACCCTTAAAATGGAAATTATTCGCCCCCCCAAAAATACTGGATTTTGAATTCTTTTCTTACAGGTGGTCCCACTGAAATTACTCACCAGTGTACCTTCTCAGCAGCTGTAAATAGAGAGAAGTATCTTGGCCAGAGTGAAACAAAGTTGTATGCAGTTTATTATGAGGATATTGGCTCTAAAATTTTGAATGTAGAAGTTTTGAGTTTGGAAGTGCTTATAATAACTATAAGTTATAATAAAGACTATTAAGACTTTATTATGTCAATTTAATGCTAGTCTTTAAAGCTGGTATTAAAATTTAAAAAAAATGAAGTCTTTCAAACTTCTGGAATTCTGTTGGCATTGCTTTTTGGAAAGTTAGTCCTCTTGCACCTTGTCTAGATACACTGTGAAGTGAAAAATTGGCTTCTGCTAGAGCCTGTTCACTTGCTCTCTGTTTAATCAGTTATACCTGTATGACAGGAATGCAAAGTAGACCCCAAGTGCTGCCAAATCAGTGGATTTTCCAAATATGCTTCCATTTTTTACATGGCACAAAGCAGTAAAAAGAGTCTGGTCTATCAAATTTTGCTCACTGCTTTTATTTTTCTCAACATCTTTTACTCATGAGTTCCTGTGTCTGCTTGCTGAAAACACTGGTTCCTCCACAGAATGTCTTGTTTCATACTGCATTTTTTGGTCTTGCATGGGGCATTCATTTAGCTTTCATCATTCAGGAGCTTTCAGAATACTAACCTGATTAAAGTCTGCAGTATATAATTATGGATATTTGCAAGAGTAGAGATTCAGGAAAATATTATTTTTAAGGTTGTAATTAATGGGCTAATCTCTCATCCTTGCATCAAGAAAGAGGATTTGCTACAAGAGAATCTCTGAGTATGTTGTAATCCACTGAGCAACTCAAGTACCTAGACCAATGATACTTCCAAGCTCTTAGAATCGCTGTGAGTGATCTGCAATATGTGAAAATTGAACTGTTGGGGGG
>WBNO01019619.1:0-51788 GCA_013400575.1 Peucedramus taeniatus | reverse complement strand
TTATTTTAAGAAATCTTTTAATATCAAATAGGGGCTCTGGAACAGTTCCTTATGTAACTTATATATAACATAATGCAGTTGGTATTGCAATCCATAAGCCATCATAAACCTTTCTAAAATACAAAACCCAAAAATCACCCTCTAGGAACTTTTCATTCTATGCATATCTATTAAAAAAAAAGCCAGAACTGGTGGGTTTTTTTCTTTCTTTTTTTTTTCTATGTATTTAAGTGTGTGGCCCTGTAATAATGCGTTGCAAAACCACATGATGATGGCTCAGCTATTTCATGCTTACATGTGCAAATTTATATCAGAAATATCTGCTTCAGAAATACACATCCTGGATAAGACTGACTTTTTTATAAGATGGTTGTTTTCTTCAGCTGTATGGATTCAGAAATGTATATGTTAAACACATCACAGTGGAACTCATCATTTAAAATCAACGGATAGATTGTATTGAACGGAACCTCAGATCTTCACCTAGTCCAACCTCTTGCTTAAAGCAGGGTCAGCCTTCAAATCAGACCAGGCTATTAAAGGCTTTATCCAGCCAGTCTGGAACACCTTCAAACATACACAACCTTTCTGGGCAATCTGTGTCACTCCCTGGCAGTCTTGAGGAAGAAGTTTTTCCCTACATCCATTCTGAACCTCTCCCATTTCAACTTAGGTACCTCATTGTTTCACCAGGCCTTGCTGTCAGGAGCCTGGAAGCATCTTCCCAATAATCTCCCTATAGATATTTGGGGATTGCTGTTTGCTTCCCCAGAAGCAGCTCTGCTCCAGATGTCCCTCGGCTGCTTCTCACTGGTCAGAACTGATTTTCTTTTAGACCCCTGTTGAAAAGAAGGCAGAAGATTCTAAATTGTGTATCAGTGAATGCATAGGTGATCAAACTCACCAAATTACATGAATAGAAATGAGTGGGGGTCTTGTTTCAGTGTGAAGAAAGAAGGGCTATTAGTGACTGAGGTACAATAGAATACAGGTTGGGCTTCCCATGCAGAATCACAGAAACACAACAGAACCATTTAGGTTGGAAAAGACCTCTGAGCTCATTGAATCCAACTGTTATCTCATCACTGCCAAGTTCTCCACTAACCTGTGTCTCCAGCTGCCACATCTACTGTCTTTTAAATAATTACCAGGGATACTGACTCAGCCACTTCCCTGAACAACCTGTTCCAGTGCTTGACAACCCTTTTGCTGATGACATTTTTTACAATATCCAATACCCTGGTGTAACTTGAGGCCGTTTCCTCTTGTCCTGGCACTTCTCACAGGGGAGGTAGGAACAACCTCACCTTGCTACAACCTCTTTTCTCATTTTTGTGCCACCTGTAGAGGAAGTTTGGTTCATAAATTTCAGTAGAAATATGCAAAGTTTTCCATAAAATATCCCCACCAAAGCACAAATCTCTAGCCTTTAAAAACCTATTATGATATTAATAATGAAAGACATGTTTATATTATTGGAGTATTTTGAAGGAAAGTTAATAGTTTTATGAAATTTCAGTTACAAATTTAAGTTGTATTTTTGCCTGTTCATTTTGATAAAAGTGCTGTCAACTCTAGCTTATTAATTTGCTCTATTACTGTTTTGAAAATATTTTCAGAATAGCTGTTGCATAGTCTCCTGTAGTCTCTACCTGTTTTTCTATTTTTGTTTGGCTTTTGCCTTAAATTCCTTCATAATAATTTTGTAACAAAAATAACAAATTCTTTACTCAGAGATCCTCCAGAAGATTCTCTTCAGAAATAATTATATCTGTCTTTAAAATATCCTAGCTTCTACTGCCCAAAAGTAGTGTTTTACTGAAAGATAATAGTCTAAGCAAAATGCTCAGTTTCTTTTTACTGCATAACAGTAACTCGATGTGACATTTCTGCACTGTATTATTATCAAGCTCTGAAAACTTACTAAATCATGTTCCAAGTGATCAATGGATTTATCCTTTGCAAACTAAAGTGCTCATCATTCATGGCACTCCTTTTTTTCTGGTGGAATAGAGGACAGTTCTAATGCATCTTGTCAGGTCCTCATTTTCTTTATTTCTTTGAACATGAACTTTACTTTTCTGTAAGAAATTGGATAAGTAGGAATTAGGTAACAGCCAGATAGGTTTGTGTCTTGTTTTTTTCTTCTCTCAGAAATGCAGATAATTTTTTTTGAGGCAAAGTACAGTCAACCACAGCCATTCCATTTGTTCAGAGAGCTTCTTCAATACAAGTCCTTCATTTTGGGAATTACGTAAAACTGAAAATAGCAGAAATTAAATTTCCATCATGGGGAATGGAGAAAATCAGATGTTGGACTCGGTCCACACTGTAAATAGTTCAAGCCAGTGTATTTCTGTGTCAATTTTTAACATGAACAACAATGGTAAAGTGGTTGCTGCACTCACTTGCTGAAAATCACTTTCAAACTTACTCACAAGATGGAATTTAGAACAGATGATAATGGCAAGAGGCAAAATTTTTACTCCTCACTGTGATCCATGGATGACTTTATCCTTTAGGATTTAGAGAAGTAACTTCAGAAAATATTTGGTGTAATATTTTACCAAGCCCCAAACAAGCAGTCTAATGCTCAAGTATTAATGTATGGTAGTTTATGTGTTATAAATTATTGAAGTGATACTCCCCAGTTTTTTAAAACCTAAACCTAAAATGCACTTGATTTTGTTCATAATTTAACAGCACAGAATTTCCCTAACTGTAAGAAGATATGAGCATGTTGTAGAAAAAAAAGGAATATCCTTCCTGCTTATAAAACCAAATGAAGCAATATAAAATAAAAAGTATATAAAAGAGCAGACAGAATAACTGTGTCTAATTCTGGAACATAGTACTTAATGTCAAAAAAGAATTGGTTTATAAGGATTTATATTAGGGAGTGTATAAGTAGGCAACATACCTTGAGAATTGTAAGTTTCTATTATTTTGTTTTCAGTCTTATGGTTTCAGGATTTGGGGTTTTTGTATGATGAAGGGAAATAAAAGCGTTTCCCCAGGTTGTTATAAAACACAAATATATGAGAATTTCTGTTGTTCACTTGAAATGATGAGGTCTCCTTCAGATACTTTCAGATACCTTCAGAGAATATACTGTGTAAAAGATGAAGGGAAGAAAAAACTCACAGTTGCATTTAAAACAGCTCATAATACTATAAGCTGCCACAAAAAATAAAAAGAGCAAGCAAGAAAAAAACCAACAAAAACCCCAAACAAAACTTTTTACCATATTGTCCTTTCCGCATTATTTCCTTTGTTTCTCCCTCTCAAATTTCATTCTCCTGTCATTAGTGCTGAGATATTTAACTTGAAGTGCACTATTTCTGGATTTTAAGGATATTTCTGGATAAGGCTGGTGGAAAGATCTCATGTCTTAAAAATAATTCTTTCCTGTGCACCATTTGCAATCAGAAACAGGCTGATTTTTCATTTTAATATTGCCATAGGTACTGTCTTTCACAAATGCGCACATATTTTTCAAATGAAGTGGAATTCTGGTAAATTGAGCTTTTTAGTGGCTGTGTCTGCAAGGGACTTTTGCAGTCGATGGAGAGCTGTTCAGTGCACTCTGTGTGGAGTTTAACAAGCAGTGCTTCCTCAAGCAGACACCTGTACTTGGTGAGATGGATAGTGCTTTACATTTTATTGGCTGTATTGACCAGGGCCTTGGTTCAGTTGCCTGAGCAGTGACACCCAGTACTGGATGTCTGTGGGTGTTTTCCTCACCTTCTTGCTGCCCATCCATGCAGATGTCTCGGGGCATGTCTCTTGGCACTGGTTTAACACTGATGGTCCTCTGCTGATAACTATTTTGGGCCACTAAGATGTAGGTCTTCATTCACTGTAGTAGAAATTTAAATAGCAGTCTGAGATACAGACACCTGCTTTGTTCTGTCTGCAGTTAGATGAGATAAATGAAGTTTTTGTAATTCTTTGCATGTATCACGCTGGTTTCGTTCTGCAGCAAAGCAGTATGCGCACAAAATAGTGGTTTTGTACATTTTAGTTAGCTCAGGTCCTGCAAAGGAAGAACTTAAGTGAAACCCACCAGAGATATCCTATATTTTATGTAAATTTGAATAAAACTAGTAGCACTTGAACTATTAGAATACATAATTTTGTATTTACAAATGGGAATGCAATTAGCCTTGCTTTAACATTTAGTTAATGTTAATGTAGGAATTGCCGTCCATATTGCAGTAAAGGTGTACAGTATCAGTCATACCTCAGCATTTAATCATTTGGGATTTGTGGAATGTTGAAGGCAGAAAAATCTTCATACATAGATTGCAAAGCCAAATTTGCAATATCCATTGTTTGAGAAGAGGTGGTCACTGAACATATGCAATTATAGAGACAACTTCTCTGTCCTTGGCAACTTGGAGAACCAAAACCACTGGTGGACAGATTGCAGATCCTGAGGCTCCACTATGGCCCACCATGCAGATACCTTGGAGGATTAAAGAGAGATTTCTAGATTAGAAATGCAACCATTTTAGTTCACATGCATGATGAGCAGAGTTTTGCATCTGCAGAGTGATAGTTCCATTTTAGTGATAACCTTAGTACTCTGAATTCAGTATACTGCTATCAATTCTGTGTTAATATTTATGTTTGGTTAATTCTTTTTTCTAAATTGAATTATTGGACAGAAAAATTAGTGCATTTCCTTATTGTAAATAAATATTAATTATATATTAATATTTATTATTTATGGATGTGGTACATTTTTAGATTTAGGTTAGCTCTTATTTTTTTTCTTATACCTCATTCTATTTTAGAAGTTAGAAAAACAGAGTTAAGCCAGCCCATTCTCAACATTTCAAAATGTGGTGATAGATTTTAATAAATCCTAGTCAGAGTACTAACAAAGTAACGCTTTCTGAATGTATGCATATCTTTTCAAATCTGCATAATATTTGATAATAATTATTCATTAATTATGCAATAAAGCCTCTCAGAAGTTCCAAAAAACCCAAAAAAAAATTGATATTTAAGTCTCACATTTAATTTTCAATTTAATTAGGTATTTAATTTTTTTTTCTTTTAGAAAATATGAAATCATTAAATACTTTTCCTGTCTAAAAGAGATGACTTGGAGGTGAAATCCAAGAGATCTCATGATTAGTTAAAGATCCCATGCTTAAGCCATCCCTAGTGGTGAGAAATTCACTGAAGTATTTATTATAAAGTCTTTTTTCAGCAAACTGGAAGTTAATAACCTAATGTTTAGAGGATGAGGCTGATTTCAGTTGTCATAACTGTAGATTCAGCATAAATAACCCATCTAATGTAAATTGTCTTTGAAAAATTTGTACATATATCTATGTGACAAGTTACATCAGGTTGCTTATTTTTTCTTATATAAAATCATCAGCATATTAGTTATGTCTAATAGTAGCCAATATCTGAGTATATTAGCAAATTCTCACATCTTGTGATGTTATTACCCAAGTATGCTTCAAAATCTGGATAAGTATGTAACTTTGAAAAGCTAAGGTGTTGTTCCATGAACTTATAAATGTTCAAGTGTAATCACAAAACACAGAATTTCAGTGCTCTCAGTTCAGAATTTAAAATAAATATGAGACAGAAATATATATTAATGGCTAGGAAGCCATTAATGAGACTTTGTTATTAAGATAGTATGAAGGGGAGGATGGTTTTAGGCTTGACAAAAGTAGACAGTACCTGAAAATATAAAAAAATGTTGGGATTATGCAAGAGAAATTTCTATTCCAAGAGAAGTGTCTGAAGTGCTAAGCCTGGCCCAGAGGCAGCCACATCACCTCACTTACAAATCCATTCAGCAGCTGGACTGAGCAAGTCTCTTGACTCAGTCACAGGCAGAAGGGTCTTGCTGCTGGGGTGTCCAGCTCAGTTTTGCCCCCAGATTTAGAAGAGAAAACTATGAATAAGGAGTGTGTGGGGTCAAGAGAGGATTGCTCAGTCTTGGCACCCAAAAACTTAAAGGGGAAGATGACAGACAGGGAAACAGCTCTGCTGTGACAATGCACTGGAGAGTTACCCTTGCTCCTGGGGTCCAGGGAAGCCTTGTCCCTTCAACAGTTCTTTAAACACACCATATGCTCATGAAAAGTCAACTAGAACTGTTCCAGAGTATAAATAATTATATTATATATATAAATTCTTAAGATGTTGAGTATTGGATGTATTCTTTAAATAGTGATTAAATGTTGTTTATTTCTTGGGGGAAGGATGAGGAGCCAATTACACTTTTATAATGCAACTGTGAGGAAGACAAATGGAATATGAGCTTGTCTTGCCAATGGAAGGGAAAAAAACCAAACATTACATATATTACTATTTTAAAATAGCACAGGTTCCTGTGTTCAATCTTTCACTGTCCAAAGCCAAGATAATTTCCAAGCTTTCCTTGAGTATTATTAATTGTTAATTTAAATGCAAAGCTTTTTACCATTAAATTTTGTACATGTAAATCAACAGCAGTAAGACATGTTGGCTGTAGGTTCCAGCTCCTGTAGATTTATTTCAAGGGGGTGTCAGAGTCCTTTCCTTGTCCTGGAAGCACAATTTTAGTTTACCCTTGATGAGATATTTTACTGGGTGATTACAGAGAGTATTAAAGAAATTTGATGAGTAAGAGTTTAATTGGGGTTTTGAAGATATTCAGCAGTTCATTTAGGGATTCAGGATCTGTTCACAAGTCGGTGTCAATCTCTGATGCTTACTTGTGACTCAGAACATCTGACACCATGTATGCTCTCAGTGAATATATGGTCTTCTGATTTTGAGTGTTTCATTCAAATACCATAGTGATTTAAATAATAAACCACTCTACAGCAATCATGACATCCTGAAATAACAATTCATGCTAAATTAAGCAAAGTGGTGACAGCTGACAAATGTCTCTTTTAGGAAGACTGGAGTTGTGTTGTTCTTTTACTGTTGATTTTCAGTTTGTTTCCCTTTCTTCAAAGTTCAGTTAATATTTTTAAGACACAAGTGTGGTCATTTATATTGCTTCCTGTCATATTTAGTGAAAATATCTACAGGACATTTTTCTTCTGGTAATAGTAAGCTAGCTAGTTAGTTAATAGTTCTAAACCCCTTTAATTTCAGAAGATTCTTGTGTATCTATTACAGTATTAACACTTACCTGAGCTCTTCTGTGTTTCCTAATGATAAAATATTCATGGTCTCTGAAGCACACTCATAAACTCCAATTAGTTCTGAAAAAATGAATAGAACCCTAAACTGGTCATTTAGATTACAAAGAATTACTTTTCTATTCTGTTTTTAAATTTATATTTCCTTCAGCCTATTACTTTAAGGGTAATAAAACTGATTTTGTGAAATCAGTGAAACACTTTATCATTATTTTTTTCTTAATAGAACCATTTTTTGTGAGAGTAGATGGTAGTTGTAGATATCTCCAGAGAGAGATGCATTCCTCTATCTACCGAATTAGAATAAAATTAAAATTGGAGACTATTGTGCATCAAAAAATTGCACAAATTTCAGTTTTTCAAAAGAATGGAGAGGACAAAGGAATAGCAGTATAAGAATTCTGTGATTTATTTTGTATCCAAGAACAATTCTATTTGCATTACTGAGTACTTACCACATTGTAGAAAAATCTTAGTAAGACATTTGTAACCTACTTGAAGGTATCATTCTTATCTACTTTCCATAAAGAGATAGATCTGGTAATGCATTATCAAAAACATCTGCTATAAAAAAGATTGGTTTTACACACTCTTTCATCAATGATCTAAATAGGAGAAAGGAAAGACAATGCTGCATTAGATATATTTCCAAATGTAAAAATTTAAGTCAGAGAGGATTGTTAGAAACACACAGAACTAACCTCCAACACAGTATAGCTAACCAGTTTCCTCTGGTAATTTTTTTTTTTTTTTTTTTTTTTGTCAAGCTCAGAATAGCAACAAGGGAAATAAAGTTAAGTACCACTGTAGTTAAAATGGTCTTCACATGTTTCCACCCCATCTATCCAGTTGAAGGAATAAAGGAAGATCTGGTAGAGTACTGGTTTGTTTTTAAAAAAAAATCTGATTTATTTCCATGACATAGACAAAGCTTCTCTGATAGAATCCTGGCTGTCTTCTCCAAATTTGTAATGTACAAATTGTGTGGATGAGCAGCATAGCATAAATGGATCTTGTTTCCAGAACTGGTATGCACATATGGAGACAAGTGCACTTAATAAATGGAAGTTGTATTTTAAGTAGAAAAAGGAGGAGAAAGGTCAGAAAGTCAGAATGTTTGCTGCTGTAGCTCTGAAAACATAAATTTCCCATTACTGATAAAAAGCTGAAGGTGCTGGACTGAGTTGGCAGTGCAGGCTGTCAGCACGAGTGGGCACAGTTTGTCTTGGCACAGTTTCAGATTTCTTTAAATGAGTTGAAGTGACTTTTGCCTCCCCTTTGTGTGAGCAGAAGCTCTGTGAACACCATGAATAAGGTAAAGGTGTGTCTGATCTGGGGCAGAACTGCTGTGCAAGTAACAGCCCTTAGTGTCAACTGAGGCCAGGGAGGGAAATGATCAGACTTCAGCAGGGAACCAGCAAGAAGGAGGCAGAGTGTGATAAGAAGGCATATAAATAGAGCTCCAAGTATATCACAGGATAGAAAAGGAAGAAACTCCCACAACTGTGAACATCATACTCCCAGCAAGGATCCCAGGTTGTTCACAACATGTTCAGCTTACCCGTCTTTCTGTTTGAGGAAGATTGTAGGTCTTGACCGTGAGAAAAAGAGGAATATTGAATAGACAAGTACATCAAATGAAATTAGTAGATTCTACAAGAGTTTGGTATAGCTATGATTAATGGGTTTTGTTGTGTTAATCAGATAATTTGGATGATGTAACTGTTTGAACTAACAGTAAATTCTTATATTTTTATATATAGTGTCTTTCCATTTGTCCATAAAAAGATTTTGAGTAAAATGCTGCATTCCATTTTTACGACTTTATTCAAAGGGTAGGGTACAGTAATGTGGTAAATAGGCTCAGAGAAATCATCTGGGAGTAGCCCAGTAAACCACTAACAAAGGCAGACTGAAATGCCTAGAGAAATCATAAGGTTTCCTCCTCTTTTATGGCTGTGGCTGGTACATTCTGCTGGATTTGGAGACAGTAGGCTCAAGAGAGTCTAGAATCAGGTTTCTAATCCTCTGCTAAGTGCTTTAATCCCTTTGAAGTGCAAAATACCACTGCATCTACCACTGCTTCCTCCTCTGGGAGGTGAATGGTTATCCACCAGCCGCAGGCACTGCAGTGCTCCAGGTGGTGAAGAGAAGATTGGCTGCCCAAGGACAAGCTTCTGAAAATTCAGCATAACAAAGGATAACCACAGAGGGAACTTCCAGGCAACCAGTTATAATATGAAGAAAGTGTAAGCCCTGCCAGAAATGGCCACTGGGTGAGATGTGGGTTGAATTGCTTTCCACACTGCTCTGTCACTCTCTTTTTAATGGATGGATTGTCCACAATCAGTGCTGTGGGTTAAGAATTGTGCTGTGAAGCCAGTTGAGCTGGGCCATTTGGTTGAATTGCTGGGGTTTGTGATTATGGAGCTCATAGTCCTTCTGTTCACATACCTCTCTGGAATGAAGAGAAGCTGTGACTGCTAGATCACTGTGGGAAGCTTGTTGATGCACATAAGAAGAGATAACTAAAATCTTAAAACTGTAATGATGTTAAAGACAAGAAAATGTTCTTATTCATATGGTTGCAACGTCTGTAGTGTGGAACAATGGAATCAGAAACACTTTTAAAAGGAAGCAATAAATATTCAATTCCACTGAAGTATGGGAGAATACTCAATATGGAGTTGAGGAGCTGTGAAATGCTTTCAAAATTCCCATGACAATATTAGAATAGCACTAGCTCTCAAATAGTAAAATTTTCAACAGCTTAAGTTAATTGCCCTGGCTAAAGAAAATCTTTTAAGACAGAAAAGGCCTCCTGAATAAAAATACATTTACTAATTGTCACAAGCCTATGAATAAGCTGATTTACCAGGCCAAATTGTCACCTTGAAAACTGAAGCAAGAAATGTAATCCTGTAGTGTGTCTAGCATGAATGGACACTTCAGGGCACGACTACAGCACAGGAAAGGGCAATGCACTGGATACCCCTGAATGACCACCTCTCACAAGGAGCAGTGGTAAACAACAGTATTGGATAATACCTGGCATGACTGATCCTAACTCTAAGGATAGTTCACTGGCTCAGATATCAATTTGCAGGTTGCTTCATGAGGAGTCAGCTGGTGTTTGTTTTTATCACATAGATATGACCTTAACCACAAACCCTGCTGTTGTAGTCATCTGGAAAGTTCTGCCATTAGACAGCAGGTGGAAGTGTTCATAATCATAGAATCATAGGATAGTGTGAGCTGGAAAGGACCTTTAAAGGTCATCTAGTTTACTATAAGGTCTCCCTGGAGCCTTTCTTCTCCAGGCTGAGCAACACCAACTCTCACAGCTTTTCTTCACAGAAGAGCTGCTCCACCCCTCCGATCATTTTTGCAGTCCTACACTGGACTGACTGCAGTGGGTCCATGTGTTTCCTCTGGTGAAGATTTCAGAGTTGTCTTACAGGTGTGGTATCACAAGTGCAGAGGGGCAGAATCACCTCTCTTGACTGACTGGCCAAGCTTCCTGTGATGCAGCCTGGGATACAGTTGGATGTACTCACACATTCCTGACTCATATCCAGCCTTTCATCCACCAGCACCTCCAAGTTCTCAGCAGGGCTGCTATCAATCCTTTCATCCCCCAGCAATCCCTATATTGGTATCAGAGATTTGCTCTGACCCCTGTGCAGGAGCTTACACTTGACCTTGTTGAACATCATGAGGTTCACACGGGCCCACTCTTTGAGCTTGTCCAGGTCCCACTGGATGTCATCCCATCCTTTCAGTGTGTCAACTGCATCACTCAGGTTGGTGGTTTTGGGAGATGGATTGAGAGTGCACTCGACCCCTCCTGTCATTGACAAAGATTTAGTTAAAGAGCACTGGTCCCAGTACAGACCCCTGAGGGACACCATTTGTCACTGGGACATGGAGCCACTCCAGGCTGGATGCAACCATCCAGCAAATTCCTCGTCCACTGAAGAATCCACTTATCAAATTCATCTCTCTTTCATTGAGAAAGGATCTTAAAAGGATCTTAAAGGGGACCATGTCAAAGTCCTTAGAGAAATCCAGGTGTTATAGGAGTTGTTTCATTGCTTCATAGGTGCTATTAGTCTGCATTAAATATTTTGCTGTCAGCAGAACTGCTGCCTGATAGAGAGTCTGTATAAAGTGCAAATCTCTTGATTCAGAATGGTCTTGCAAGCTTAGATCTGCAAACTATGAAATGAGTTCACATTCACTGAGAAAAATGAAGCCACAGAGACACAAATAAATGCTGGCACTGCTGATGAAAGCAGTTATTTTTGAGATGTGATTGTTCAGCTTCTGATTTTTTTCCTCCCTGTTACTGAAAGAGAAACCAAGAAGTATAATATAGCAAAACTTCTTAGACTTATTAGATTTCTCTAACATTTCTCAGTTCTTTCTGAAGCATTCATATGTTAAGGATATTGCAATGATTTTTGCATGCAGCCAAACTTTTACTGAGAAGATACCTTAGATAGCAACACTATTTACATGAGCTGTCAGTTTTGTATTGCAGAGTTTTATGATGTGGTGTTTACGTACTAAGATCCTACTCACATAGAGATTTACATGCTGCAGCCCTTCTCCCTCTATTTTTAAGGCTTACCAAAGGTTATTAAACTGAAAACTTACCCAAATTTTGTGGTTGAGCCTTGTCCAAAATAAATACGATGAAAACTGTGAGGAAAAAATGATATATTTTCCAAATACATTTTTCTCCAAAGGTGAGGAGTATTTTCAGTACTTATAGGTTTGCAATGCAGAGCATTGTTGATCAATTCTGTACCACAATGACATGTCCTGTTGACATTGTATCCTGAGCATCACAGATTAAGGGTGGTATATTGTAGGTGCCTGCTTTCTCACATACCCCTGCATCATCACGTGAAATCAGAGCTTGCATATAGTATCTAGAGCACCAGTTTTCAGGATATTATTGGCTCTAGGCATCTAACACAGGAAGATTCAGAGTATCAAAAGTGAGCTCTTCCTCTGTGTCACCCTGTAGAGTTGCTAATACCTTTCCTTTTCCTTCACAAGAAAGTGTGAAGAGGAACTACCTTGCTGTCAAATAAGGCTAATAATATGTATCACCTCTGGAAACAAAATATGATTTGGGATAAGTGGATAGTCCTTCAGTTTAAGATTAAGGAGAGCAAGAAGATAAACTGCTTTATGCAAATTGAAGACTGCCTCTCAGCCCTCTCCAGAGACATTTTTCAAACTCCTTTCCACACCAGACAACATCACTGAGTAACACAGTAGCTCAGACCTGTGGGTGAGGTGGATGCCATGGTAACAATACCAGGTGAGTAAGGCTTTTCATGAACATTTTCATAGAATCTTGATCACGAACTCTCTGTGAGGGTTTAGATCACGATTTTTACTTGGGTTCTTCAGAATTGTAGGCTATGTGCACACCAATACACAATTGGTGTAAATTAGTAATTGTCTGATGTGTTATCTCCCTGTCTCTATTTGTGTTTTAATTTTAGGTTTACACTTGTGGTTTGGCTTGGTTAGGAGGCAAGTTTGGTTAGATGACAGTAAATGGGACACTTTATCCTGTCCTGGCAGATGCTGTATCATCATCATCCTGCTCTTAATAGAGGAAATGCAGTGTAGCATTAACTGCATGGACATTCTAAAGCATGGACAAATCAGCTTAGTGCATTGGCAGACAGTGGAGCCTTTCAGGACAGAGCATTGGGAAGGCTTTAGTGCATTGCTTACTGGAGGCAGAAGGCTCCGTGATACTCAGCAGGTTTTTGTTTGGCTCAGGGCACTGCCTTAGCAGCACAATAAAGTTCTGAGGTACAAAGGATGCAAATACATGCATGCACATGACCTGTTTTGCTTTGATTTGTCTTTCTCTCCCTCCTGTTTGAATCTGCAAACGTGAGGAAATTTTTTAGCAAGATGCACAAGCATCTGTTTAGCTATGCAGCTTTTTTCCTCTTAGTTAGCATCTCTGAGATCCTGTAATTACACTTCTGGGTAAAATAGGCTGTCATGATAACGTATGCATGGAATGCTATATTTAAAGCAGTGGGCCTCATTCTTCCTGGATTTACACACAAAGCAGAGGTAGAGCCTGATAGGAGACAGTAAATTAAAGGAAATTTGCTCTTCCTCTGGGAGAAATAGTTGAAGCTCATCAACTCAATATGAAACTGAAACTTTTAGAAAAAAAAAAACAAAACAGCAAGGGAAGATTCCTGTTTCTAGTAGAATATGGAGACTGAATATTTCCATGCTTATTCTGTAAGATGTGCACTTCTTTTTAAGCCAGCGAGTCTGTTGTTCAGGTTGTGCTACTGACCTTTAAACTGATACATTAACAATAGGGAGGAATACAGGACTGGCAGATGCTGTGGTGCCAATGTGAATCACTCATTTATAGCAGCTTGAGAGTGAGATTGATGATCTTGGGAGCATGTTAAAGAGCATAACCCAGAAGATTAATCTAATGAAAAATATTTCAGAGAAAAACAAATGCCACAAGAAAGCAAAAGGTAATCTAGAAGACAATGTCTTGTAGCATCTTCATGGTTTTCTTAGCAAATTTTCCTGGAAAAGATTGTTTGTTCTAATCTGAATGCCTGGTTTGCAAAATTCTTATCAGGCTGATTCTAGCATGAAAATTTGATTTCTGCTGGACTGAAAGATTTAAAGGATAAGATTTAAAGTTTATAGTATTTTCACATGACAGGTTGTAAATCAGGGTGACTGTTGTGGTTTAACCCCAACTGGCAATTCAACCCCCCATAATTGCTTGCTCACTACCACACCAACAGGATTGGAGAGTGAGAGTCTGAAGTGTACAAGTGAAAAATTCATGGGTTGAGGTAAAAACAGTTAAATAAATAAAGCAAAAGCTGCACATGCAAGCAAAGCAAAACAAGGAATTCATTTTCAAGTACTCTGTGAGTTTCTCTGAACCACTTCACCTGGCTGTTCATATTTCTTATCTTATGCAACAAGAATTTGGAACTGCAGTTCCCCAGATTCCTGATAATACAGAAAGAAAATATTATTTCTAATTACCTCAGATATAAATTTAAGGAGTAACATAAAGAATGTGTCCTTAATTTCTGTCAGGTTGCCAATCTAGGTATTCATATATTCACATTATAAATACATGACTGAAGGCAAAAAGCTGCCTAAATTCTGTTGTGACTAGCTCATCCCCAAAAATAATTAAAAATATGAGCATGATTTTATTGGCAAAATATTAATTGAATATAGTTTTGTTTTGTTACTCCTTATGTATGAATTTGCTTGGAAACACCCAGAATAGTAATATAAACAATATTTGTAAATTTTCCATTGGCTAAACAGGAAGGAGAAGTTGTTTTATATCATCAAATTCACTGACAAATTTTCAGGCTGTGATTCTAGTGAAAGACCAGAATGAGAATCTGCTGATGAGAAGCCTCAGTCACTGACCAGGGAAGCTTAGGAAGCTGCACAACAGTAACCACACAACTTCATTTTGAAGGTTACCACTTCTTGACTGGGATTTAAAATCTGGCTTGTAGCACTGATTCCAATGTGCTGTTTTTCAATAACTGCATTATCACTTAGACACTCTGACCAAGAAAAAGTTGTCTCCTGTGTTCCAAGGTGGAAGTATTTCATGCCCAGAGCTCAGTTGTAGTGGCATGCATTTGTATGAAAGCCACACAAGCTTTTACATGCTTCCAACAACAAAGAACTTACCCAGTTCTTCCTGAATAAGATTCTACAGCTGAAACTGGATATGGCCTTCCTTAGCTTTTTCTAGGGTCTGTGCTATAGCACTTCATGTCAATTAAAATTCCTAAGTGTACAGTTGGTTGTTCAAGGAAGTTTAAATCTTGGCAAACTAAGTTCTTGGAGCCTTTCTATTTGTATGTAATTATTTGAGGATCTTATAAGGAATTTGGTTAGGAACAGTACATTATTCATAAGTGCCTTGACAAAAGAGTGTTAAATAGTTACAAAATATCCTGCAAATTGGCAGATGCTGCCTCATGGTCATATCATACATATGTGAGAGCTTTCATCAGTGAAATTCAACCAACTGTTGGAAGTGTATTTAATCTCAGCTTCAAGATTTGTTTTGTTCTTTCTCCTTTGTTTTTCTTTGTGTTTCGTAGCTTTCTATATAGTTTTCTAATCATGGTGTTTCGTATCCTACTTTCAACAGTACACACAATATGTGAAATATAATTTCTGGACCTATCTAGTCACTTTGTGGCTAATCACACCCTTTTCCCATTGTCATTAAATCTTCAATGAAGATGAAGAAGCATTAGGAATCACTTTTGTTGCTGCAATATTGCATGTGTTGCTTCACAAAGAACTGATTTCTCCAGAAGCACTTGTCATGAGTGTGTATCCATCAGATTGCTCAGACAGAAAGATCTAGCAAGTGTAGGCTGAAGGCAGGGGGGAATGAACTGTAATTAAAACCTGCTGGTGGCAAATTCATACTATTCCCCTACTTTTGTAAGCTTCCAAGATTAAAAGTGAAACACAGCAATAAATGCTCATTAGTTGGAACTAGCATGCAAGTTATCTGGCACTCCCTTCACCCTCTATTTGTCTGCACCTTTGTCCCTTTTTTGTGCATGTCCCTAATTTTCTCCTTCTCTTCCCATCTTTCATTCATCTTTCTTTCCACTCCTGAGTTTCCTCTTATTATTCCTTGCTCATTATATACTCAGAATTGTCAGAAAGACGGCCAAACCGAAGCATTCTTAGAGGAATGCTCTTGGGACCAATCTAACGTGCAAATTCAGTTTGATGTGTAAAATCCAATGAAGAAATTATACAGCCTGGCAGAGCAGCAAAAAGGGCACCATAAAAAATGTAATTAAACAAATCATGGAATTGAGACCTTAACACTTCACCTCATTTTCCCTCTGATTTGATTATTGTGAGAATATTTTCTATGGTATTATTCTCTGTTTTGTCCCATTTTAGAAATGTCAAAACACTAAGTGATTTCCTTAAGGAAAATATTTTTCTACTCCCTAACTTTCCATTTTATGACATAATGGAAGTAAATTATTGATTATACATACACTTCTCAGTTTTGTTATAGTCAATTTATAAGGTTTGATGAAGTAAAAAACTTTACATTTTACACAGTAAAATGCTCCATAAAGTCTTCTTTATAAAGTGAAAATCAAACTATTTTAAAATGAGAACCAATTAATCAATTTTACAAAACTTGTTTATTTGATTTCTGGGTACTTGGTGAAATTTAACTTGTTTGTTTTTTTTTAAATAAAATTNNNTAAAATTAAAAAAAAATAAAATTAAAAAAAAATCTAAAAGGAGTACTCAGAACTGTTTTAAAAAAGCTCTACCAAATAAGCCAAAATATTGTTTTTGGCAAGATATTATTGATACTTTTTACTTTCAGAAAATATAATAATGATGCAATACTATTTAGTGTCTTTTACTATTACCTTGACTCCTTTTGGTGAAAGAAAAATGAGACTTTTTTTTCAGGAAATCTCTTCTTCTCTGCTGTGTTAGGTTGTACCCCTAAAGACTTTGGTTCAATAATTTCTACCATTTTACCTCATTCCAAGTTTTTGTTTCAAAACTAAGATTCTCATCTTCCTGTTCATTCCCAAGTACCCAACTTAGTGTGAGGACTGTGTTGGTGGTTCTGTGGCAGAAAAGTGAAGGTATATGTTCTGTCTCTTATGGTGTAACATAGTATGAAATTTTCTAGGCTAGAGTCATTCTCTAGTCCCATGAATACATAAGTGGCAGATCTTCAAACAGGATGGATTAATAAATCAGTGTTTCATCTGTTAGGGTTGTGCTCTCAATGATTCCACTGCAAATGAAAGTATCTCCACTGAATCTGAGAGATGTAGAAGAGTGGTAAAGGTACAAGAGGAGGCCCAGGCCCCAGGATTGTGTGTTCAATCAAATTAGTTGAGCAGATGGTGTTTAGAGAGGCATACAGAAAACAAAAGGCTCCAGGGACATGAAATGAAAAACTCTTAAACCAATGCAAAAATAATAAGCAATTTTATAATTTTCTTTTAAGTGAGGAGAAGCCATGGAGGCTAAAGGTTCTTAAGAAATTTTAAAATAAACAAAATTTAAAAAAATAACAAAAAAGTTGCTAAGGAAACTGTCATACATGAGCGTGAGCATACTAAACGAGAAAAATACAGTGGATAGGTGTGGAAAACATAAAGACCATTGGAAGGGCCAGTAGTGGAAAGATCAAAGACAAGTGAAAAAAGAAAGTGAGAAAATATCTATCCAAAAAGTTTCCTTTTTTTCTCCTTTTCCTCTGAACTTTCATCATCTTAGGCATGGTGTTCTGGCCTTGCACAGCATCAGGCCGTGGTCACTAGCAGTTTTTATTGGTAAGGTGTGCACATACGTATCCAAAGGAGTTCCTTCAAGGCCTAAATTTTAATTGTCTGGGCTTCTTTCCTGTGATCAAATGGAGAAACTGTCACCAAACTATGCAAGATACCATACTCCCCCTAAGCAGTCAAGGTGATGAACCATTGAGAACAACAGTGTGAAAGCCTGAATTGCCATTTTGTGAATAAATTCTCATTTTAGCTTTCAAGACATTTTAGACCAGCAAGTGCTTGTCCCTTGGGGGAAGAGAAGTTTATGGGCAAATCCCAAAGTTGTCAAAGGTAATTTATTGAGTTTGTTGCTTCTTTTATATCAGCTATAGGGATCCATAGTCATTTTGTTGCACATATAATGACAACTTCCTAAACAAATATTATAATTTCCTTTCTTTCCAAAGAAGAATCCGAGAAAGTCTCACTGGAGCAGCACACTATAGTTTTAATTGACTGTCTATTGAAGACTTGAGAATATTTTTGCTAATTTAGCCATATTTCAAAGCCTACTGAAAATACTATCTCATACTTCATGTAGCAGTGGTTTGCTTTTAACTTTTCAAATGAAGATGAGAAATTTTCATAAAAATTAAGAAAATTAGATACAGTTTCATGGACATATATATGCTGTCTTCAATCAGCTCTATTCCACCAAAGCCACACAGGTTACCCACACAGACAGATAATGTGCAAAGCTGCGCTTTCAGTGTGAAACCAGACTGAAGAATACTTTAGTTGTCTGTTGCTATATTAATGTCTCAAGGAACACCCAATTATTCCAGTGGTTCTCTTCTCCTTGGTAATTATCCTTACTCTCATGGTCTATTCTACAGATTGCCTATAATGCCTCTCCTGAAAGATGCCTAGCTAGAGGGTACAAAAACACTAATGATGGTTTTTAGCTTTCAGTTTTTAGTGGTATATCACTGAAATAAATATTTGCAGGTGGATGTTGCAATCATCACTTTTTCAAGCTTAACAAAGAGAGTTCAAAATGAACTTCATTATTGAATTCTGCTTTGAAATCACTTTGTATTTTTTCACAGCATGTTGGAAAGGTTTATTGTTTTGACTTGAAGATTGAAGAAATCTATTTGTATTTATGGAAATTAGAATAACATGCAGTTCACATTTAACACATAAGAATATGTTGCTGTGTGAAAATTGTGAGGCCTGCTGGTTTAATAAGCCAGTTTATGTAAACAAAGATGTTACTTTTTATTGTGCTGCAGCAAGAGTCTGTGATGCAAGAATAAATAAGGAAATAGAAACTACTTGCAAAGCTTCAGTTCTCTGACTTCCATCATTATTTTAGAAAAAAAGTCATAAAACACTTATGAAGTTGTATTCCTGGTCCTTCCAAAATAAGGATACATATTGTTTTGAAGCATAAATTTCAGTGTCTCTTTTCTTTTTTTTTCCCAAATATATACATTTGTATTATTCCTGAAACATTATTTTTATTCTTAGAATATCTTTCACTTCCCTGATCACCAAGACTGTATTATGTTAAAATACTACAAAAAGTAAAAAAAATCAGTGCCATGTATGCTTTGTTCACAAACCCTGTGTAAGTATACTTGAAGAACCAATAAAACCATGCAAGGTGAAATGCTTCCATGAGAAAATTCTTGTATGTGCTATGTTTAAGGATATTTTGGTAATCAGTAAAGGACAGAGGTGATTGATAGCAAGATCTTCTCATTTTTCTTTCCTGTGATACAATAATTATTTCTATAATTAGTTATATACTGCCTGAATATGACCTTGCACTTTTTTAAAGCTATGAGTGGAAACCAGGGAAGTATTGTCCACAGGAATTAAATTCTTGCCTCCAATTGTACCACCTTTTCTAGCAGATATATACAGCCACACTCACATATGTGGTCTGAGCCATACAAGGCACCACTGCACTCCAGGGCAGAAGATGAAGAAACAAATACTCAGTGTCATATTGTGTAACATTATATAAAGCATTCATATGCTATAAAAATAAAGTGAAATTAATCCATTGCAGCTTGTCATATGCTGTAAAAATAAAGTGAAATTAATCCATTGTAACCTGATTCAGGAATTACTTCCATAATCCAGAAAGAGCAATGAGATTTTACAATTACAGACTGCTTTCTTTTCTCATAAAGAAACTAAAGAATTACTCACAAATACTGAAAAAAAATCTGGGTTTGCCTTTATTATTAACCATAAGTGAGTGAATTTTGGTTCAATAACTGTTCTTCTTGTTTATGAATAGGAACCACAACTGTTTATTTCAATGCTTATGTTTCTATAAGTCAGAAAAGCCAAGACTCTTCCTCTTACTGGAACTTTCTGGAATGTAGGTGTCTGGATTTCATGCATCAGACATTTCTTCTGCTTATCTTTTACTAATGGTAATTGAAAAAATGTGGTAGATGCCAATGAAGTAAACAGAAGCAAATATCTGTATGACTACAAATCTGAATGTCTCAGGCCAGACATTCATTACTCCCTAGGACATGGCTGCTATGAATTTAGCTTTGATTCCTGAATTGAAGGAGGCTGAAAACCAAGTAAGACCTGTTAGTAATATACCTTTCTGGGGAAGCTCAGAATCTTATTGTTCCACAAGTGATATTTACCTTGTTATAATTGCTTCTCGGTTGCTGAACTATATTAAAGTGGGTGCAAAGTACTTGCAAGAGGTTTTTTTTAGTATTGTTATTAATTTTTTAAGAATTATTTTCAATAAAGGGAGCTTCCTTAGAACATTCTTGCAGTTAGTCTCTCACACTGCCAGTGCAGAGAATGAATTAGTAGGTGACTCTTGCCATTACCATTTCTCAGCCTCCAGGAAAGCCCCACACCCTGTGTAGTCAGAGTATGAACTATGCAACTCCTGAAGCTGTTTCACCTGAGTGCTGTTCAGGTTTCCTTTGATGCCTTGAGAGGCTACCTTACACAGAGGCTAGACAGTTTTAAAGGAATAAAGTAGGTATTTATTAAAAGGACCTTCAAAGGATTCTCCTTGAGCTTTGCCTTTAAGAAAAAAAAACACGTATTTGTTTCTCATTTCAGTGCCTGCATATGCCTACAGGAACCTCAAAATTCCTTTTGTAGGTTGTGTCCAGTGAGGTCAATCCATAAAAGTACAAAACTAAATGAAAAGATCAAATAAATGTGATGTCCAAGTTCAAGAGCATACAAGTAGCTCCCTGACTCCAGCTCACAAATGTTGCTTGATAAATTTTTAAAACAGTCTTGCTTGTGTGCCGGCTTTTCTAGAAAATTAAATATTAAGAGCTTGCGAATCCTCTTATCCTGGTGTCTCCATTTTCTTTGCTTTGTGGTTAGTGAGATCTCCCAAATGGAAACTGTAGGCTGAATGGGCCTCCATACCACTTCCTCTGGGGTTATAAGAGGAGTGTTGCCATTTTGTCCAATTTGTCAACACCTGAGTTTGCTGCACCTTCCCAAATTACAAACATACACTAACAAATATTTATGAAAACATGGCAGGTACAAATGTCTGAAATATATCACCTCTTTTTGTCGCTTTTCACTTCTCTTTCCACTTTCTTCACAACATTGTGTATTACTCTTCTAAAAATGCTGATCAAAAAAAGACTGCTTTTTTTCCATGTCTGCTTTGTATATGCTGGGTGCATTTGCAAGTTTTGTATCTCCTGGGCATTTTCTTGGCTTATTTTCATTTTGACAATGTATGCAACTGTGTGTTTTGTTTTTGCTGTGCTACTGCTTTGAACTCTCTCTGCCTTACTGCCGCAGGTTTTCTGTTTTGTATTTTGGATACCGTCTCATGCAATTCTTTTTGTCACTTGTTATAAGCCTCATTTTATTAGACCATTTCTTTTGCTTGGAAAATTTTAGTTTGCTTTTTCAAGAGTTGATTCGAAGAATTCTAACTATTCTTTTTATTCTTACTGATCCAAATCGTAACCTCCTTTTTTATTAGGAATTTATCTTGCCTTTGCAAATTGCAAGACTGTATTTTTTTTAACTTAGATGAGATTCCGTGTGTGGTACTGTGCCACATCAGTTGCAAATTTTTCTTTGGCCTTCTTTGTTTCTCAGAACCAGCAGTTATGGGACATCAGGCTCTCCTGATGTTGTCCCTTTTTGACGAGGATGACTGCTTCACAGAATCATAGAATATCCTGAGTTGGAAGGGGTACACTCGGAACATGGAAGTCCAATTTCTGGCCCTGCACAAGACAGCCACAAGAGTCACATCATGTACCTGAGAGCATTTTTCCAGTGCTTCTTGAATTCAGGCAGGCTTGATGCTGTGACCACTGTCTGAACATCTCTGGGTAAATAACCTTTTCCTGATATCCAATCTAAGCTTCTCCTGACACAGTTTCAGGCCATTTCCTTGGTTCCTGTCACTTGTCACTGGACAGAAGAGATCAGTGCCGGCACCTCTGCCTCCCCTTGTGAGGAAGCTGAAGACCCCACTGAGGTGTCCTCTCAGATTCCTTTTTCTCCTGGAAAGATAAAGTCCACTCAGGCATTCCTCATGAGGATTCCCCTCCGGATCCTTGACCATCCTTATTCCCCTCCTTTGGACACTGTAATAGCTGAATGTCTTTTTTTATATTGTGGTGCCCAAAACTGTCCCCAGCACTTGAGGTGAGGCCACTCCAGTGCAGAGCAGTGCTGTGCCTGATGCCCCTCAGGACAGGCTTGGCTCTCCTGGCTGCCAGGGCACTGCTGGCTAATGTTCAACTTGCCACTGACCAGGTCCCCCAGGTCCACTTCACTGCTTCTCTCCCAGCCTATACACACAACCAGGATTGTCCTGTGCCAGGTGCAGAATCAGGCACTTGCCCTTGTTTAACCCCATATGGTTGGTGATTGCCCATCTCTAATTTTTCAAGGTGTCTCTGCAGGGCCTCTCTGCTTTGGAGGATGTCAACAGCTCCTCCTTATTTTCTATCCTCTGCAAATTTAGTATCCCATCCAGTCCTGCATCCAAGTTTTTAATGAAGATGTTGAACAGCACAGGGAAGAGCCCTGTGGAGCCCCATACTGACAGGTCCCCAGTCTGATGTCCCCCCACTCACTGTAATTCTTTGTGCCTGACCCGTGAGCCACTTGCTCACCCATCCCATGATGTGTTTATTCAGCTCTGTGCTGGAATTTTTTTTCTAGAAGGATACTGTGAGAGACAGCCCTGAAAGCTTTACTGCAATCCTAAAAGATTACATCAACTGGCTTCCCTTGATAACTAGGGGTGTTACCTTGTCATAAAAGGAAATCTGATTTGACAAGCAGGACTTCCCCCTCATGAGCCTGTGCTTGCTGTGACCAATGCAACTAAAGAGCCTGTTTTGGTCACATCTGTGTTACTGTTGTCTTCCAAATTCCCTGGTTTTAGTGCTGGGGCAAACCTTTAGCAGCAAAATCCTTTCAGTGTTCTTTGACACTTTCCCTGTGAGTATACCAATTTTGGGGTAGAATTCCATTGCTGATTTTGGTGCTTCCAGAAAATCTGCCTGATGCTGTGGCCTCTGAAGTATCTCTACTGAAGCCTGTTGGCTGGCCTTGCATGGCACAATTTGCATCTACTCAGCTCAAATTGCTTACACTCCTGCAAGAAGGAGCCTTGTAGTGATGGGGGTTTGTCTAACACTGTCCCCCAGGCTGACTAATTTTTTACAGAGGTAATATCAAATCAGGATGCATGCTAACAGCAAAAATGGGTGGGTAGACATGGGCCCAAGTCTGTTCCATGGCCCTGTTAGTTTTACCGGACTAGAGGCAGTGTCAATAATATTAGTCAGTAAATGATAGATATGTGGGAAATCGAACTGTTAAAATATTCAGTTCCTCAGGAGAAAGAGCTGATTTGCTCTCAGGACCTGAAATAACAGTGTTGCTTCACTTTATAGTCCCAAATAGCAAGCACTTAGGCATTCCCCAGGACAGAGGGAATCCCACCTTCAAATATCTTTTAAGCTTTATTTGAAGCAAAGGTATGAGCTTTGATCTCCTATCTCTGAACCCTTAGGCTTGCCAAGCCAGTCTGTCTATATCTGTAGTCCAATGAATATTTAATTATTGAAAAGTGGAATAATGCTTACAGAACACATTAAGGTGTCTAGTTGCAGTCTTCCAGCTGAAAAGTGAGTCTAATTTTAATACCTGACTTCTTTAGTAATTTATCTGAAACAGTCTAATTCACTGAGTAGTAATGGTTTAGAGTATTTGAGTGAAAATATAGGATTATGGACACCGTGTTCTAGGGTAAACTGAAGGTATCTTGCCTTCCAATTTGGCTTGTTTATACAGAATTAAAAAATAAATGCTTCTGACATGTTTCTCTTTTCTGCATTGCTTTGGAACATTTTGTGCCTTTGGCAGTTTGCAGTTCTGGTCTAAGTACTGTCATTGCTTTTGCAACTTTAATCTTTTAAGATAATTTAATTTCAGCTGACTTTTTAGATTTTTCACTAAGACATCATTTAATTAGCGTGAGTGTGAACTGGACTTTCCTGTGCAATTGAATGATTTATAATTAGCATTCTCATTTTTTTTGTTGAACTGCAATAATACTCTACATTCTTTTTCATCAGTTTTGTTTGTGATATTTATTTTTTTCTGTTCTTTTCAAGTTGTTCTCATTTATGTTCTTCTGGCAAAATGCAGTAATTATATCCTTATTAATCCCAACCTCTGCCCTCTTAATTACAATTAAGGGAATCCATACATTATTATATTTAGATTTCTGGATAATTTAAGACAAGAAAAAAAGGTGGTTTTTAGAAGCTTGCATTATTATCTCATCCTCTCCTTTATTATACTGCTTATATCTGCAAAATTCAAGAATCAGATGGAAACTAGAAATAACCAGTTCCTAACCTCCTATTCAATCTTCATGTTTTAGATGGGAGAACCTTTCTAAAAAAAGTTTCCATAGTTTCTTTTTTCCAACTATATTTAATTTGTCCTCTGGGAAGTATTTTGTGCAATAATAGTGTGATGACCTGCTCTTCTTTGTTCCTGGAACTATCTTGGGAATTCACATAGTGGATATTCTACCTTCAGCTGTGTAGGGCTAGAAATAAATCTCTGTGTACATGTGGACAAAAACCAACTAGCATCACAAAAACCCTTCATATTCCTGTTAAGCTAAAGCAGATCAACAGATGGAGAGTTACTTTTCATCTTTTGTCAGAAAGTCTTTATTGTGCCAGGTATTTCTCTTGTTTACTTTTCTTTGTTTATTAGGATAAAAGCAATTACAAGATAATTCAGGCAAGTACAGACTTTAATTTTTTTCTTTCTTGGGTGATCTTTAGCCTTGAATTTTTTTCTTTCTTGGGTGATCTTTAGCAATGGATTAGTGTTTCTTTGGGAGGTGAAGGAGTTGGTGTTCTTTTCCCTTCTTGCTGTGAGCCTGCACCTTTCCCAGCACTAGGACAGGGGGAGCAGATCTACAGTAGTTCAGTGGCAGGTCCATTCACTTCTCCTTTCCCCTGAGAGTCTGAGAGAGTTTTCTTCTCTCTGATTCCTTCTCTCTTCTCCATGATGCATAATGGGAGATGGACTAAGGAGTGCAGGAACTGCCCTTTTCTGCTAACCTGGAGAACAGAGTTGCTGCTGAAGGGTGTTACCCTTCTCACAAGCTACGGGAAGGACAAATAACTGGCCAAGAGAAGCAAAAGAACAAGGCAAGAAAAAGTAATGGAGCACCCTGGAGGAGAGATCTGACAGGAAGATGAAGCACAGGAGTAGTTGCTGTGAAGGCATTTTCCTCATCTACACAGATGGCCTTTCTGCCATCGTGCTAAGTGCAATGAAGAGTGTTTAATGCTTACTATTCAGATGTGTAGCTTCAAAACTAAATCCTATTTAATGACTTTTAAACTGTGCCTTGCAGATGAATGGAGGAACACATTGGAGCATTTTGGAGACCTTTATTCTTATGGTTGGGTTATTGAGACCCTAGTGAGTGAACCAGTTCCCCTGGTTACAGTTGATTGACTGAGGAATGGACTGCTGTTTTCCAACAGCACTGACATCACTATTACTTATGGCAAATATAAACAATATCTTCTATTGAAAATATAAAGCTAATGGGATAGTTGCTGTACCTAGAGACATGGTCAAACATATCTGACAACTGTTCTCAAGTTTAGCTTCATGTAATTTTTCTTCTGTTTCATTCTGCTGAGAAAGCTCTCACAGTGTCAGCTGGTACTCAGAGATCAATGAATCTCATCTTGATGATTTAAATGCAAATATGGTTTTATTTTTTTGTTCACTCCCTGACAATCCAGTGAGGCATCCACCCTTCCCATAATTGTGTCCTGTAGATCATAAATGTGTCACTGAATCATGAGATATGTTTTTAACTCACTGACAAGGAAACTTAGTTTTTAACAAGAATTTAGACAAATGTGGAATAACCTGTTTGAAAAGAAAGTTCAACACTTAAGACATTTTACTAAATTAATTACAATTTGACATGGCTTGCTGTGAAAGAAAATTCTTATGAGGTCTGATGGGATGAGGTTTACACCTTAGTATCAAGCACTTTAGACATACAGATTTTGATTTCTCTCTGTATTTATACTGTAAAGGAGAAAAAGAACTTTAATTTACTACTAGTTTTTAGTAGAGAATCAGGAATTACAGTCATTAAACACATTTGGGACAACAACATTTTTGGGGGATTCTAAAGATATCTTGCAGGTTCTGAGAAGCATCAGGAAAATCTGGCTTCCAAGAGACTGAATGTGACCTTCTCATTTGTATTATTCATGTGATTTCTAATCCCAGTTTAATAAGGGGAAATCAAGAATGTAAATAAGAGAAGTATTATTTTGTTTTAGTATTCATTATTTATATTCTGAAGATTTAATTCTGCTTTTCTTCCTTGCTAATTGGAATTAGGGATGCTCATGAAGTAGTTTTTGATTCTGATTATCAAGGGGATTGGACAACATAGGAGATACTGAAATGACAAAAACCAGATGCATTCTTGTATTACCAATTTTCTAAATAGGGATGAGTGACTGGAATGACAAAGGAATTGGCCAGCTGAACATGCTGGCCTGATCCAGGCCTGGCTACATTGCTTCCTTGTCAGCTGGGTTCCCCCTGTGCACTGTTGTACAGATTTGTTGCACAGTTTTAACTTCTCTGCCTGCTGTTCAGAGCCACATTTAGCAACACTGTGTTCACTGTGCAACCAGCAAACAACTTTGGGTATTTTTCCAAAGGATTCCCTCCATTTTGCCATAAAAGATAGCAAAAAATTCCAAATTTTCTTTCTGTTTTTCTTTGTCCCTCATCCTTTTTGGCTGTATTTTGAACTTCTTTATGGCTGGGAAAATCAGAGATAAATTAATGATATGTAAATATTGTGTTACAGTTATGTTCAGTAACAGTGATAATCTGCACTTCATTAAGCAGCTCACTTTATAATCTCCCAAAAAAAATAGAAGAGGGAAAGAAAAATTCTTGTTTCTCTTTTACAGACCTCAGTAAGAACTTAGCAGCAGATGCTGTAGTGAGGTTTCATATTAATAAAGCTTGATTGCATTTGGTACATATCTGCTAGACTACTGAGCTATGACTTGTCAAATAAATACAGCACAATTTGTGATAGCCACGTTTTAATGGAGTTTATTCCTTTCTAATTTGCAAAATTTAGTCACTTGTAAGAAGTTCTCTTAACATTGGTGTCAAGTGGCTTCATTCTATGCTATTGGATAAATTAATTTTATTTATGTAAAAACTCTACACGGGGCTGGTGAACACAGTATCTGAGTGTCTGAGTTGATTTCCCAGTGCATTGTCATGGTGGGAAAGTGTGGGTGATCTGGTTTTGCTGAGCAGAAAGCTGCTGTATCTGGATCCTTCAATCTTTGAGTAATCTGGTGCCTGAATGTTTCTCATCTGGCCACAGGACAGGGGTGAAAGCTGATTCAGTCTCTGCTGTTGAGGCCAAATCACCAGCACACCCAGGGCTCAGTCCAGACATGGAGTGCACAACCTCAGATGACACTTGGAAATCCTTAGTGTTTGACTCTGGAGAGGAGGGGGGGAAATGTGCATTTTTATGGGACTTGCCTTTTGCTACAGTGGACCACCACTGCCTGTTTCATGTTCTTTGTGCTGTGGGAGATGAGCCACAAGTATGAGGGGACACCAAAAGGGCCCCACAGTGACACCAGACTGTGGGCTCGGGTTGATGAGGTTTCAGCATGGCAGTGTGGGATGGGAGCTACATGCATATTGTTACTGTGGGAAACCTAGCAAGCCTGTCCCTGAAATCACAGCCTTTTATCTTCTGTGGCAGAGGTCCTAACTTCTTCATCAAGGTTAAGAATAAATTAAAGAGTCAGCTCTTCAACTATATTTAAGGGAGGTGATTTGAGTATCTCCAGAGGGTGCTGAAACCGCTTGCAGAAAACAATGTACTCCCCCAGAACTGAACTGTTTCACCCAATAAAGTTAAGTAGTCACATCCTGGCCCAGACAAATTCCCACAGTCTGCTCATTGGAGGTTGCTTGGGATGGTGCTATTTGCATGATAAGCAACCAGAGGTAGTGGTTTGTCAAACATTTAAGTGACATCAAGTGTTGAATTTTTGTGCCTGAAGGCACTTCTAGCTCTCCTTAATTTGATATGGTCAAAGCCTCTGGAGCTTTGATAAAGCTTCTAACTTGTTTAGAAGGTTTGTGCAGAAGTTGAATTTTACTCAGATGTCCATGATCCAAGATAGCTTCACCTCTGTGACAGAAATTACATTAATCCTCTTTATTGCTGTCTTGATTAACTGTCACATCTAAAGTTGATCCCAGCTTCAAGGAGATATTACTTTTTGGCCCCGTGGGTAGATGTGGAATGTAGAGATGTGACAGTAAGGGTGCCTTTTAGTTTTGCAGTGGTAAAAATAAAAAAAAAATAAAAAAAAGAATAAAAAAGAAATAATGATATAAATCTTGACTCTGGTGATTCTCATTTTGGTAGGATCTGAACTGTTCTGTTGCTGCTGAATGAGTCACACATTTAAACCAGCAGAACTGCAAAATAGGTTGTTGAGTTGAATCAAACAAGAGATTTATGCAGACTTGTTGTGCTTCAGAATAAAGTCTGTAGAAGGCTTATTGAGGAAATGCAGTCTTGCAAATGCTTTCTGCTGTCGCTTTTGATGTTCCCAAATACAGAAGATGTCAGCTTGAAAGAAGAAATGTTCTTGGTAGGGAGTGATGTTGACTATATGAGAAATGGATTTGTATTATAGCGCTCTATTCCCCTTGGAACGTTAATACAAGGAAGTGCAAGCTATTTTATTAAATCATGGATTCCAGCATGGAACCTGTCAGTTCTGCCAAGATGGTTTATTTTTAGCGCTTCAAAGTTGCTTGTCATGCTCCCACATCTCACCTGCAAATTGTGTGTGAGAAACAATGAAAAGTAGTTCACCAGTGGCTTCATGTGTTAAGTGAAAACCTGAATTCTTTTCTATTAGCAAGACCTTTTAAAATTAAATTTTAGTTTAGTCCAAACTACTGTATTTGGTGAGGCTAGCTGATACAATGCATTTTGGTTAATCCTGTCATCTAAGAAAATTAATTTGCTGCTTATTCATGACAAATATTTCTTACAAAGAATTGGGGAGGCTGGGGAAGTGGAATGGGAAACACCAGAAAAACTAACAATACATGATCTTCCTCTTGGCACATGTATTTGCTCAGTCATGGATAACCTGACATTTTCCTATGAGTGCTTCACAGTTGGAAGTTTTGGTCTTTGTCAAGATAGGCACACATGCCTCTATGCTTTGGGTCACTTATAATTCCACAAGCAGAGAAAAAATCCAGGTGTCTAAAATTTCAAGATATAAGTCATTAAAATACTTGAATAGCATGGAGACCTGCTGTTTCATGTTATAGCCAACTTTTATGTAATGTAGCCCTCAGCTTTTCAGTGTTCCCATGGCTGTTATTTACACCATGGGTTTTTTTAAGTCTTCCATGTGCTAAATAACTGAGATCCAAACTGAAATCTGCATAGAAACATGAAGCATATTTTGTAGAGTACACAGCTGAGTTCTCTGCTTTTCTCCCAGAGCTTTATCAATTCAGATATTCTTTCTTTAATCCTGCCCAAATTGCTGACATGGTGGACTGAGTCAGTCATGTAATGAGGAATCTCCAGTCAGTTCTCATTTCCCATCTAGCAAAAGAGACAGGCACCTCTGAGCAGTAAACTACAACAGCAGCAGGACTTTATCTTCCTGTCACTCAGCATCAGTGATCCCTTAACCCTCTCTACAGAAGGTTGCTGTAAGGCTGGTTCTTCTGGGAGTGCCCTGTCTTTAGGGATATGAATTTGGCCTTCTCCCTTTTAGCTGGACTGCATATGGGTTTCACTCCACCAGCTGGAAACCAACTACCTGAGCTGATCCAACTGCCTATCATTTTCTTAGAGATAAGTCACTCTTCCAGGGTTTTGAAGAATCCACATGGTACATTAGGCACTGAATTGGGTGGTGGTGAGAAACTTTGTGCACTGCAGAAAGATACTTGACAATAACCTAGTTTCACAATTGTGTATCTTACCTGACTTGTCTGAAGTTATTTTTGATTTATACTGTTACAAGGGACCAATTTCTTTTTGCAGAATGGTTTTCTTATTAATTTGTTCCATTTTTGGCATTACAGGTTGTCTTGAGAGAAGTTATTTTATAAGTCAATATCCCATTTTCAATATCCTTCTAGAAGTCCCAAACCTATCTTCATCCTGCCAAAAATTAATGCCTGTAAGTAATTAAATTTTTGTGAGTGCTTCCCTTGAATTCGCCTTATTCACCTATGTTTAAAAAAATCCCAACATTTACTGCAGAAGAGACTACTAGACTCAGTATTTGTTTTGGTTTTTTTTTTGTTTTGTTTGTTTGTTTGTTTGTTTATTAAAGACCCTCTCACACAGAATCTCAGAGTTGTTGAGGCTGGAAGGGCTCTCTGGAGCTCATCTTGTCCAACCCTTCTGCTGAAACAGCATCACTAGAGTAGGTTGCTCTGGGCCATGTCCATTAAGGTTTTGAATAGCTCCAAGGAGTAGACTCCACAACTTCTCTGGGCAATTGTGCCCGTGTTCAACAACACTCACAGTAAAAATATTTTTGCTTATAATTAAATGGAAATTCCTACACTTAAACTTGTGGCCATTGCCTCTTGTCCATTCTGCTCTTTGGACTCATCCTCGAATAGCAACAGGTATCCATTTACTTTGTAGAATTCTATTAAATCACAAAAGCAGGAGCATACAGGCAATAACTCAGATGTTTTTGTGCTTTATGAGTTACCGCCCACATTTTGGCTGTGTGATATCTGCAGCTGAAGGACATGGTGTTTATGGAGATAGGACTGATTTTACTGACCTAAAAAGAAGTGCCACTAAGGTCTGATTATTTATTTATCAGCACTTTGTCTCTCTCTTAAACTCCCAGAATTACAACACTTTAAAGCTTCATCTTAGTATGGCAGCATTTTTGAAGTAGCTGTATTTAAATTTATTGGCATTTTCCTACAAACCATTTTCAGAAGATAGAGCTGGGTGGTCATAAGAAGCTAACAGGTCAGCCAAGTGAGACAGTGCCAAATTGCAATGTATATTAGACATAAACCCAAGAAAGTCAGGTTTGATGTGCTTAAAGTGGGCACCAAAATGATTACTAAAAGTAGAGTGGAGGTGAAATAATTTTAGGGGCAAGTCAGAAAAGCAGTCCATTTCTTAATGAGCATTTTCAATATAGTTTTGGCACAGTAAATTTTGGTCCATAGTTCTGTATCCTCAATGTTCCAATCAGTTGGTAAAAATGGGAAAACAATCAAATTAAACCATATTAAAAAAATGGTAAGCTTTTAGAATTTTCGTGAAGTGGCACAGATGATAATACAAAAAATTACTCACCCATTGTGTGAACATAATGTGTATTATATCTTGTATTGGAGCACCAAGATCATAACACAAGTACCAACATGTGAATAATTAATTTGAAGCTACTTTTAAATTCTTGTGTTATGTGATGAAAGCATGATGTTAGTAATAATTCTGGTCTGCAGTTGCAATCTATGTTTTATTTTAAATTTTAATTATCAAAGAAAGATGTAATTGGGATTGGAAGACACTGAAAGGTTTTATCAATAAAATATAATAATGTCATTTTCATTTCTGAAAAAATGATCATTCATTTTATTTCTGAATTAAAGAAATTATAAAATTTGTTTCTGTAGCCTTTTGACTAAAATATTTAACTTAAAAATCCATTTCAAATATATTTTAATATTTATTTTGCCACAAAGTTTGATTTAATTTTTATTTGTATGAAAATTTGTTGTATATAAAATAGGGCTGAAACCTCTTGCTTCCTTGTGGGTGTGTTCTGTCTTTGGGCTTTGTGAATATACATTAAAATACAAATGTCAATAGATTATGTTCATGTAATTGTTTTTATGGTCTTCTAGACCTTATGATTTTATATAATTTTAAATTGTGTATCAGTCACCATTAAAATTCCTGTTTCCTCTAAGTAGCTAACAATCTGTACTGAACCAATTACATGATAAGTTAATCTGATTAAATATTACTAAGGAAGTAGGGAACAAGCAGTCAGAAATGCCTTTTAGAATACATGTGAACTGTATGTGAAAAATCTTCTCTCCATATTGAGCAACATGTGGGATCACTGATACATGGTAATTTCGAATCCTTAGGCAGTTTTGTATTTAAAAAACACCTCTATTTGTCAAATGTGATGACTGCAGAAAAAGGTGTCTTATTCTTTGGGGTTTTTTTGGTGTTTTTTTGTTTGTTTGTTTTTTTGTTAGTTTGGTTGGGTTTTTTTTTTCATTCTATGGTTGTTACTTAAAATGCTGATCTTCATGTTTTACTAGTTAGTTAATGCTTGCAAAGCAATTTGAAAATGAAAGGGAATAAATTCATCATTGTTAGGCAGGTATTGAGAATAACATTTTATTATGTTTTTGACTTCTCTTCTGTGTAAGAAATTTGCCCGGCAGAAATTAAAGTTTCTGTTCAGCCTTCCATTGACCTTCATGCATTTAGCATTTTCTCCTTTCTTCAGTTATTTTTTTCAGCTGAAGTCTTGCTTCAGGAAGGGTCAGTATTGAACTTAGTCAGAGGATCCTGGATAGTAACTTTGTTCGTTGGAGTGCTGAACCAAAAGTGAGATGTTTTTTATTCCACTTTGCCTGTAATTTATGCCATGTTCTTAGCTAGGTCAGTTAACCCAGGTCAGTGCCCATCCTATTTGAAATCTGAGCGGTGGTCACTGATGCTGTTCTTCATCATGAAATTGAATCTCATTTTAGTTTCACATAACTTCCATGTGGCAAAGAACGTAAAAGAAAACAAGCAAAGTGGCAGCAAATATTTTATCTGTAAGATATTACAGGTACCTTCACCACAATATATTGAAAACTTCTAAGTTTTCCAAGTGTGGGAGACAGTTAATTTCTCTTCTTCTGCATGCTAGAGGACATAAACATTTTCTGAATATAATTCTAATTTTGCTTGACCAAAAAAATGTCTTGCTGTTTTATTGCTCCATATAGAATATTAAAAAGGATGTAAAGCTGAGTGCTATGGTGCACTTACTGGGCTGCTGCCCAATAAGCTGGTGATGAGTTTTAGTGTGTGGACATGTAGCATTTTTCCCTGATGTGTCTGTCCTTCAGTCTCTACAGAAGTATTCCTGTAAATGTCCTTATTCTGCCTACTCATGAAATAAAACAGATATGAACAGCAGGAAAATAAATGGTCATATGCTTATCTATGATTCATAATATGGAACAATATGATCTTAGCACCATCCTTCTCAGAAAATGACAGCAAGCCAAACTATGAGCAAACTGCTATAAACAAACCACGTGGGTCAGAACTTCCAGTCTCAGGCAGGCAGGAGCTGTGCTGTAGCTTGTGCACTTTTGTGCAGGGCAGTGTCAGGCAGTGATTCCCTCCACCCAGCTGGTCTGGTCCATAGAGGATGAAGCACTGCACAACTCCACCTCCCTGAACCAGAGCTTCCAGTCTGCACCTCGAGAGGTTGTTCACACAGAGGTCTTTGGAGCTCTACCTTTTCCCTTCTTTGCACTGTTTCCACTGTGTTTAAATTCGACAGGGAGATACAAGGTGATTGACAGAATGTGTTTAGTAATTAAAGTATTGGTGTAAAAAAATCTGAGAGCCACTGGTACACACAGCACAGTGTTGTTTATTCCCACCGCTGCAAAAGTAAATCTAAAATCTGCTTCAGCTTTTTGTATACATCAGCCAAAATGATTTGCCAATTGCACATGAGGAATAAACCCAGAATAAAATCAGAACATTGATAATTTCAGTTCATCCAAAATATAAAAGCTGTTGGACAGATGGATCCCTATGTTTTTACTTTCTCATGTTCCTTTATTGTTATTGTGAAATAAAGAGATTCTGTTACTCACAGACCAGCAGCTTTTATTTATATCACTTTAAACTTGGAATCCAAAATGTGTATATTATTTAATATCTTTTTAGTTATTTAAGAAATATGTTGTATTTCTCTGCAGTAGTTTTTATGAATGCAAAGGCAACAACTTTCCTAAAATCCATATTAGAGTATTAATGTTTTGTTTTCTCTTTAATTGGACTCTGTTTATCTATATTTATTCATGATCCTGTTCATAGATACTCTTGTTTTTGCCTTTCCCTCACAGAGGTCTGGAGTTAGAGTAAGCAACAAATCTTGTGTCTATTTCATTATGGGGAATTTAGGCACATTTGACAAATCTGTTCCATTCATAAATTTTTGTAAAATCATGACACCTATGAAGCTTTGGAAAAATTCAGCAAGCTCCTTCACTGAAAAGGGACCCTTTATCTATCAGTCTTTATCCAGGCTTCATCACCCAAGAGAAAATTATCCTTAATAAAAGTCTTGTGAGCCAGGAATGGCACAGGCAAGTTGCTGCTTTATAAATTCTATTTATTCTGATTGCAGTTTATGAAAACATCATGTTGCTTTCCAATTAGTTGCTACCTGTGAGTTCCTGCAGTGTTCATAGGCACATAAACACAAAATGTAAATGTGCTTTCTAGTTCCTGTTTGTTTTCCTTAATCCTTTTCTGGCAATAAGGTATTTGTGCAATATAACTCAAATGCTCAGCTTTAATACATGCTGCTTTAATATATTTTTCTACTGCCTATCCCGAGGGGAAATAAAATTTATACCAGCTTCTGTTTCTGAAAATATTTAAGGCATTGAATGGATGTGTTTCAATGAGATTATGGTAGATAAAATATATTAATGAAGCCTAGGTAACTTGCATGTCATTTTCTAAAACCTAGATACTCAGAGTCTATGGCTTAGATTCATAAAGTTCACCCTTTTCCTCCCCATAGGAAAACATGATGAATTAATGAAAAATAGCATAATTTATTTATATTTATTAGATTATGGAAAATTCCTATTCTTTCATTAGATGCATTAAGAATAACCAAAAATCCTGTGATTTTTATGGGAGTGAGTGTTCTTTTGGACATGAAGTGTACACCATTCCAACAGATAGTTATAAAAAAAGAACAAAACCAGTCTTGATTTCTATGCAACATTTGTTAATCTCCCCTCTACTATGCATTTTACTTAAAGAAGTATGCTGTGCTATATGTGACAAAATGGTACATAAAGTACAGAACATAGATGAGTATATGCACCACATGGGAAAGTAATTTAAGTATGTGGTACAAGAATAACACTGAAAACTGATTAATCAATTTTGTGTGATGCCACACTTATTCTACTATGTTGATATTCTTAGAGGAAAGAGAGGGGGATCTCAGACTTCCTGGGTACTTTTCACAGTGAGATATGATAGGATGGATAAGGTAAGTTAATATGGGTGCTATTTGTGTCAAAGAATAAATGTATTGTAAAACCTGAAACTCCCACAATCATTAGTATGAAGTAGAGAAACTAGAGACAAAGATGACTTGGTGCCCAAATCCTGTCTCATTTTGGTATTCAGATTATTAGTGCTGTGCTTTTATTCTCAGCTTTCATTCGACCTTGCCAAAGAAGTTCCTAAGAGTTTGCAAATTAGCTCTATATTGTGATCTCCCCTTGGGATGTATTTCCTGCAAGGTATGTGGAGTGGGATTTTCAGGAGAAGCTGTGGTAAGCACTGGCATTATGAAGGAAGGTCATCCCACGGGACCAGCTCATCGAGGTTAGGAAGGAGGCATCTGAACTAATTAGAATTCACCCAAGAGACTGCATTAGATCAAGTGTGACAACTTGGAGGCAAGTTAAACTAAAAATAAAGCTGTTGACATAACAGAATAAAAATAATAAAAAGATTATGTTGCATGAAGAATTACACTTATATCAGTTTCCATGATATGGGACAAAGAGATGGAATATAATTGCAAGCATCATGAAACTGAAGTTTTCCTGCTCAACTCTTGCTAAGTCAGGCAGGCTCTGGCTGAAAATGTAATATGAAATGAAATACACTTAAGTGGACAGAAACAAGTTAACTTGGATTTTTTTTTCTATTCCTAATTAAAGCAGTGTAGTTTAAAATTTCCTTGCAGGAAAATTAGATTTTTAAAGGACAGCAATGAACTGATTTTATTTTTTTACTAGCTCTGCTTGTTTCTACATTTCTATCTTCTAAGACTTCCAAGAATAGCAACTACAGGATTTTCTTATGTATAAAAAGCATGAATCATAACTTTTAATGGGGGGGGGAAGGCCAAAATATTTTATTCTGTCTGTTGGCTTGGTTATAATCCTGAAAGATTGAAATTTTTTCTGTAGCTAGGAAAAGGCTATTGGAATAATTTCAGTTTGGAAATCAGTTCTCTGTTCTCTGATTTAGCTATGATTTTTTTTTTACTTTATATGCACTGAAATCTATTAGATGAATAGTCACTGAGGCCAGTGAATTGAACCATACTGAATGCTTGGAATTTAATTATCTTAAATGCCTTATATGCAGTAGTTTGGCACAAATTTGATTATATAAATAGTAAATTGTTCAGTTAAAGCACTGTTAATAGCTGAATAATGGAATAAATTAGTGAGGTTTTGAAAAAATTTAACCAGTGACTGAGAAAAAAAAAACGATTTTAGTAATACAAAACTTGAGACCAAAGTTAAAAACCCCAAAACGATGAAGAAAAAAAGTGTAAACTAAGGAAAGGCCTAGAACTGCATGCATACGAATATCACGTTTGTTTAAGGTTATTGGTAGAATCACAAAGTGCTTTTGCTAACTCCCATGAACTTGCCTACTGCAAAACCATTTTTTGTCAGGTGAATCATGACATAAATGGAAAGAAATAGGTATTTTTTAAGATATATTCATTAAATCCTCTATGTAAGTGCCTTTTTCCACTGATAAAAATGGTGACCTAGAAATGCCTGATTTTCTCCACTGTCTCTGAAGGAAATCTGGCACAATCAAGTCCAATTCTTTTAAATATCCTGTTTTGAATACTGAACTGCTAAGAAAAGGAGGGGATTTTCATTCAATGGCAGAGCTATTTACAGTTGTTTAAGTGGCATTTGTTCCCTCTTGCTCATTCCTGTCCCATATCCACTCTTTGAATTGTACTGTCAAACTATTTGTGTGTCCATAAGATGAGAAAGTTTCCTCAATCCTTATAAAAGTTAAGCCTGAGGAATATTTGATTTTTTTCCATGTTAGTTCCTTGTCAAGTTCACATCTATTTTCAGAAAATTTTGAGTAAATGGATGAGAAGGCAGAAGCTTTTTGTGCTGGTATTTTTGTCAGAGATTGGAAGGTGAAACCAGAGACCATGATCAAGAAGCTTAAAATGTTGCCTTCCCCATTCTTTTGGGGAAGGAGTGGTGAATAAAGAGCATCAGCCTTCATGGAATTCAGAGAAATGGAGTGACATGGAATTGCAGACCTTTGTGATCAAATTATTTTAGGTTGCATTGGTTTTTAATGGCTTAAAAGTTATTTCAGTGTTGCCTTATATATATTGAGCAATCTGTGGCACATCAATTCTCTTTGTTCCATGTACAAGTGTGGCAAACAGAGGCTTAATCACAACAATTAAAAAACAGACAAGCAAACAAACAAACCAAAACCAAAAACAAAACCCAAACAAATAATAAAAAAACCCCACATTGACACAAACACACTAATTTTCAGTATGAGTAAGCCTGGACTAGGTTAGAGACAATTAGGAAAATATGAATATTTCCATTTAGTGGGTGATGGTGAAACATCTGGTGAGAATATTAAAGATCCATCCAAAACAGTTTTTTGACCTATATGTGACTATTGTGAGACTCTGGGGAGGACAGGGAAAATCCCACAGGACTGAAGAAGCAGCAGCATAATTCATAGTGAGGGGTACTTCCAGTGGATTCCAGTATTTTCCTTACTGACATTGATATAAAGGTTACAGGTATGAAACTGAAGATGGAGTAAGGCTAAGAAGAATTGCAAATACTGTGAAGAACATGGTTAGAATTCCTAATACAGATAAAAATGTGCTGTCTAGGACCAACAGTATAAGTCTAGTAAAAAACAAGAACAAAACTCTGGTTTTAATGGGAAGAAATATCACAAATACAAGACAAAAAACCCTGCCTCAGTAAGACAGAATGGTATCTGAGGCTATGATGTAAATTAACAGTGTGATATGGTTCCAAAGGAGGCAAATCTCTTTCCTAGATTAAGAGACACTTTATAAGAAGGCTTACATCTGCATTCACTGCATAACATCTGGTTATTACATCTGCATTCACTGCTATTAAGATCTCAGCTAGAATTTTGTGTCCCTCTTTTGAGATCTGCTGTGAGAATGGAATAGACCACTGAAAGATAGTGCAGTTTTAAATAACAAGAATGGCCTGTGGAAAAAAAAAAAAATTAGGCTTCATTGCTCAAAAATACAGAAGATTTAGGGAGATATGACAGTTGTCGTCCAAAATGTGGAAGATCATTCTGGAGAAATCCATCTATTGCTATAGGAAAGGATAGTAAGAGACATTTTTTGTATTTAGGAAAAATTTTCACCTGTTTGCAAAGATATTAGAATAGTGGGAAAATAGGGTTTGGAAGGCTATCAAATTTCCTTACCTAATTATTTTAGCACTTCTTTTTAAGGAAATTTTTTAAGCATAAAGGGTTGGATTAGGCTCAAAGGGGTTTGCATTCTGCCTTAAAGGTAGTAGAGGATGCTCTTTCTGTAAAGCATGTTTTGAATTTAAAGATTTAGCTCTGTGTTGATGACAGTGGCAGGTTATGAGTTTGAATTACAGCTAGTATGTGAATACTGTTTAGAATTAATAGGGAGAGTTTGGAGCAGAGAGGGAAAATTAAATTTTGGGTGGGATCAGCTGAAGGCAATGTCTGAATATTGTCAGCATTAGATGACAAAGTGCAGGGTCTTTAGAATAAAAATTGTAGGAATAGCAGAACCAGTGCAAAATGTTCAATTCAGGGGTTTCAGAAGGGCTGAAAAACACTTTACTGGTAAAGATTATGAGTGGATCCACTATAGATTACACATCTGTCTGCAAATTTTGAGCCAAAATATGAAAAGATACAAGCACTGAATGTGTAACATTCTAATGCATTTTAGCTGAATACATCTGATAACTGCACTGAAATAACATTTATCTAGAAATAATAAATTTTACAGCAAATTATGTGAAATAAACAGGAAACCAGAAAGCATCACATTTTCAGAATATAAACAGTTAGTTTGCAATCCAGTCAAGTACCTTGATTTAGAGTGTCATAGAAACCCAACTAATTTCTTTGTTCCCAGTTCTCCTGTCATGTTACATACTGCAGAATGAAAGGCAAAACTCAACCAGATTTACACAGGTGTGGAAAATAGTACAAGTGACATTCAGTGCTTTATCACTTTCTTCTTTAAAATGAGATAAAAAAATCTCAGACCTTAGTAACTTCTGAATGTGGGGGCAATTTCAGCTCTGACAGAGCCACACAAGACTCAGAGGAACTGAGAGGGCCTCCTGTTGTGGAAACCACTTGGGGTAATTCTTTGTGAAAACTAATTGTTCAAGAAGTGCTTCTCTAAGTTTACATTTGCTTAGCTGCAAAGGCAAATTGTCCTCATGCTATTGTGATTCTAGAAATAAATGCAAGCATATTTGATGTTATCCTTAATTTGCATTCCCTATTGTGGTTAAGAAATATGGAGCTATGTGTAGGTGCTGATGCATGTATATGTAAGTATATATATATATATACATTTCTATGTCTATACATAGATTTATTGATTTAATTTATTGTTTTTTATATTTTTTGCTTTTATTGCTAGAACCTGGAAAAATCCAGCAGAAACTATGACCTTTTCTTTTTTTCCATTCTGTTTACATGCAGTAACATATGGCTCTTCTGCCATACTAGGTAATGCTCATACATATGGAAAACATGAGGAACAGTGCTGATTCCTGGGAATTTTGCCTTGTGTTCTAAGCACAAGAGATGTGTGTCTGTCAGGATATATAATTCTACCTATTCTTAATCTTAAGTTAAGCAGAAGTAAATTTATTGCAGCAGTCCAGAGCAGGTCACAAGGGAGTTTTTATCTCTTCCATTTACATCTGACATATATTCCTTATGTATTTTTCTAGCCCTTTCTTACTAGGTTTTGAAATGTTTCCTTGGGAGTGTATGGTATTTGTATGCAGTGAAACTGAAGCAGAAGCTGTAGAAAAGAACATCTGGCCCTCTTCAGAAGCAGTATTTTTCTCAAAATTGTATGTAATATCCAATAATGATTTCTGTCTAGTGAAAGACTAAGTGAACACTGATTAGAAGCTGTGTGTATTTCAGATTAATTATGTCTTGTGGGCAGTGTAGCATATGCTTCAGTATCCAGAAGGCTAAACTTAAGGATACAGAAATTGCCTCTTACAAGCAAATCAAAGTTACGGGAGCAAAGTGATCTTAATCCCATCTGCTGTCAGGAAAGAGCCAAACATAAGCCAACAAAAATTTAGAGGTCTCCCTGATGACTTGCCACAGGTGCCAGATTACCAGTTGGACTTCATGATCTTAAAAGGTCTTTCCCAACATGAATTATTCTATTATTTTATGATTCTGTAGTTTCTTGCTTTATTACAATTGTCACCTGTAACCAAGTGGTTCATAGGCAGTGCAACCACAGATTCTACTGAGTTTCTTCAAACTTAGCTTTTCAAGTTAATAAGATGATCTGATACTGTGTGTTGGTGGACTTATTATTTCTTTCCCTTCATAGTTCCCTTTTTTTGTGTGTGGGTTCTTTTTTCTCCTAATATGGAAAAAAGAATATAATGACCTATTCCAGTGATCTGCAGTCTCATAGCCATTTTATTTAATTTATCCAATTTTCTTCTTTTTTTTCCATGCATACAAAGTTCTCCTTCCTGACAAATTATCACTGGAACATTGAACTTCATGTCTATATCCATTCTGATGGGAACATTGCAGGCAATGAATATTGAATAGCTAAGAAATAGCTTATAAATATATGAACAAATCAATAGAATGTATCTCGTACCATCACAGATAATGAAAGTTATTTCCTTTTTCCCACAGCTAAGGATTAGCATGTATTCCTGTTTAATGGCAGTCTTTGTTTTAAAATTAAGTAGGGGGTTCTTGTGGAAACAATCCAAATCACTCCCTATTCCCCAAGTTTGGCACATTTTCTTCCCTCCAAAACCTGTATTTGAAACATGCCTGATTTAAATCAGAAGTAATACTTGCTGCATTCCTGAGGCATCTAGTACAAGACTTCAGAGGTTATGCATATGTTTATTATACTGCTGGAAATGAATTAGAGAGGCCTGTGCTAATACTTGGGTTTATTTATAGCCTAGCTTTGATTTTTAAAGTGTCTCTACCATTTAGCTCCATCTGACTGAGAAATATCTGTGAAAGGATGATTGAAGTCAGAGCTTGACACGTGCACTCAATTCCTGGAGCAGGTTGTGTGGCGGTGAAAGGGGATTGTGATGACCCTGTGAGGTTGGTTCCTCACAAACTGGAAAGCTGGAGGAGGATGTGTGACAGAGTATTAGCTAGTGTCCCTGCTCTGTAGCTTGAAATGAGTAGTGTGTCACACAGCAGATTGTCTTGTGATCTTAAGGGCCCAAGGTGGAGCTCTGCTGGCCCCTGGTATCAACCAATGTCATGTAAAGGGGTGATGTGGGCAGAAGGACACAGTAAACAGGAGCTGCATAAATAATCTACATTCAATATATATGGATAGGAGCCCAAATCTAAAGCCTCTCTCTTGGCCCAAGAAATACCTTTCTTTATGTACAATCAGTGACATGTTTAGGAAGAGAGAGACTACAATCTGGGTAATTTTTTCTTTCAAAACTGAAATTTTTACAGCCCACTATTTGTGATAGTATTGAGCACCCATATTTGGTCACTCCAGAGCTCTCTGTCTCTCTCCATCTCTTCACAGATCTACATGGAGACATGCTTCATCCTATGCATCCTTGGTACTACAAAACAGGACAACGAAATACCTTTTTAAAAGTATTTTAGCTGGATAGAATAAATGTTAGAGCAATTTTTCTTTCAATTCCCAAATAATTACATCTATGATCATTTCAGAATGGAAGCAGGAGAGAGCTATGCCTTATGGCCTAGCAAATACTTGTTTTGCCACAACTACACCTGTAGGTTTTGGACTCATGTGACAGTAAAGGCTAGCATGATGCTTGTTTCAGCAATTGTCTAATGGCCAGGTGTCTCACCTTTGTGTGAGCTGAACCTCTGTGAAGAATATGAATGATAAATGTCTGGAAAACCTTGTCTGGACTAGGTGATCTAGATTATCTTCCATCTCTCATGATCCTGTGACTGTGAAAATGTAGTCAATGAATGATCAGGTGTGTAGAACATATGAATCAAAATTTTCAAGTTGTTTCCTACTGATGACATGCCCTATTCCTCAGGGCTCTGAATGGATCCTTGAGAATCGAATGAACTTGGTTTTAATGCATCAACCTCATCTGTGTTCCAGAATCTAGAGAATGCAAAAAAAGTTCATTAGGAGGAAGACTTACTAACCATGCCAATATGACTAGATATCTCTCCTAGTGTGTGTTCTATGACATATTGCAGAACACGTAAAGGTGCTTGCTGGGCTGCTTGCCTTTGCAGCTCTCAAAAAAGGCCTGAACCTAAATACAGAGATTAGTAATTTTCTGTGTTCTCAGAGCATCATTTGGAATCCCTTCAGGACACAAGCACTAGCTTTCTGAAGCAGTCAGGTGAATGGAAGAAATAGTTTACTGAGCCAATATCAGATTAAACATCCAGGGAAGAATCCCAGAGTTAGGAAAGTGAAACAATGCCAGAATTTGAAACGGTTTTTTCTTGTTGGCATTAGACCAACATATTGTACTCAAAACAAATGTGCTTGGTTTTGAATTTTCTACTCTATGCTGTAATCACTAGAAAGAAAGGAGCATTTCAGGACTTTGTTGGTTTTACCAAGATATTGTTTTTTTTTTTTAAGTAACATAATACCTTTTCATAAACAGCCCTGCATTATACGAAACTCCAAAGTCACCATTTCTGTATGTGTCTCACTGCACTAGCAGCTCTCCCAGGACCCACAGCCCCATATGCCACACAGCCTTGTTGTAGTCCTTCCCTGCCAAATCACCCTTTGCACATACCCTGATGTGAGGACTGGATCTCACAGCAGTCTTTCAGCCAACAGATGGGCTTGTAACGCTTGGTGGGGGCTATTATCTTGCAGACACAGACCAAATACCTGAGCATGGCAAACTGCTGTCCATGGCAGACTCACTTGGTGAATCTGTATTCTCTAAAACTTTCCATAAAGTAAAGGAATTTCTCTTCAATCAGCCTGAATTTGCCATGTAAGGCTGTGGGTTTGATCCCTGTAGGGGATCACTGAAGAGCTGGACTCAATGATCCTTGTGGATCCTCCCGACTCAGAATATTTTGTGATTCTTTGAAATGCCCTGAAAAGCAGAGGCATTCGTAATTTTCACACAGCTACTCCCTCTGGTCCTAGTCTCCCTCTTTTCCAAACTGTAGTAAATATGTAGCTTTTCTAGAAAGTTGCAGGGCTGGTTCATCACCTGCTGTCAAGTGTCCGTGTCTCTAAAGTGATGTGTTCACTTATAGTGATACTTCACAGGTAGTGATAGTGCTCCTTATGCGATCTGAATTATAATATTCTTAAGTAATATATCTTAATATGGTGCCTACTTTTATATGGGAAAATATTGTAGACTCACAGAATTATTTAGGTTGGAAGAGACCCTTAAGATCAAGTCCAACTGTTAACCTAACACATGCACCATCAATATTACATTCTTCTTCAAATTAAATCAGTCTAAACCTTGGAGAAGCAACAAAAATATTATGCTAATATTATTTTGAAAAAAAACTGATTTCCTTGTATAGGTAATAAATACCATATATATATATGTATAATTTATTTTCATGTGTATTACCCCACATTAGAGAAGTGTGCTTTAGATCATAGAAGGTATTAAAATCTCATTTAAATAAAGTCTCTCATTTAAGTATTAGCAGACAGGAGCTATATAAAACTGCTTTTTTTGGTTTGGTTTTTTTTGTTTTTTTTTTTTTTTTTTTTTTTTTTTCCTAGTACTAGAAGACAGGAGCTTTTTTCAAGTTTTCAGGAGGGCATTTTAGGTTTGACATGAAAATATGTTATTTGGTTGTATCATGTCATGTGTCATATCTTTATTGTTACAAGAACTGGTGAGCCTGTGCTGTAGCACAAAAGCTTTCTGGAAGGCAAGTTTATTTAATAAATGTCCTGCATGCTTTTTGAAAACATTATTTGGTACAAGAGTTTTCATAACTGTTTTGCTCTTCCTTCCTCTGTCCCATGCCGCTCCATTTTATATTGTTGTCAAGTTCTGGTTAAGGTTTATTAGAAAGTGAATTTCAGCTGCACTGTATGCTGAGATACACACAAATTTAATTTCTGTGAGTCTTATTTGGAGGGCAGAGTTCATTCTGTTTTTTCATATACTGCTGTCAGCCTGATAACTATGGAAGGAGACCAGGAAGTTGGTCTCCTTTATATGATGGAATAGTGATCTGCATTTGGCAGGAAAAAAGCAAGCACTTTCCCTGTGTAGAGATAACCTCACAGCTGCTTGCCTTCTGAGCAGACACTGCTGAGGAGCTTTTTTCACGTGGGTTCTTTTTGGCTTAATCGATTATCTTTGTCTGGATACAGTCCTATTCGATTTAATGTAGAAACCTTGGATGCAAGAGTCAGGAAAATTTTCTGTAGCAGTTTCCTGTAACCAGACTGTGAAAATCTGAGTAGAAAACCCTTTACCCTATTGACAAACCAGCCAGTTGTGTCTCTCAAGACCTATTAGAGGATTCCTCCTGCTAGTCTGAAAAGCTTTTACGTAATGGGGTGGAAAACCACTTTGTCAAAGGGCACAAATACCTCTTCAGAGAATTCTGAAAATAGCAACCTTCCTTCCTCATCTGCAGCGCAGTAGGGGCCAGCTCAGCAATTACTGTGATGACTAAAGTGCTGATAAAACAGCACTACTCGCCCCAAGGAGTCTTGTAAATAAAGATCTCCAAGGCTGTCCCAATCTTGTGTGGGGTAGCTACAGCAACAGTCCCAGACCTGCCAGCAGAATGCAACACCCTTAAGTCAGATAAGACTGAAAACATGATTTATATTTACTGTAAAGCCTACTTTCCTACTGTGTTATCCCTAAATTAGAAAGGGCAGAATGTATGTACTTTGAAATGTTAACTGAGGCAAGAGATGAATTGCCATTGGCAAACCATTCTGACCATAGAGTTTTATTTCAGTCACTTGAGTCATTCCTGGATAGGTTTTCCAAGTCTCAGTAAATATACTGGATGCTGGTACATGCTCCTATTGCTGCCTACACTTTTATCCATCTGTTATCATGGCATGATTCCTACTTAGAAGTTGGTCAGACCATTACACTAGATAAGAGGTGCCAAGGGAGTGTGGGTTTAGACATTTACAAAAGCTCTTCTGCAGGCTAGCTCTGCTCTGAGATAGGATTGCCACATTGATGCCACATGCTTCCTCACCTCATGACATCTGTTGATGCCGAAATGCCAAAAATACACTCTTGTGTGTAAGTACAAAATGGACCTTTCTGTTGCTTGTATATTTTGAAAAATTTAATTGCAACAGATATGTTTCATGAGATCACATCCTTTTACAAATACAGAATCACCTTGCTGTTGTTTCTAAAACGGTTTTATGACTCATAATGTCAGCCAGTAAGTCTGTTAGTTCAAGAAAGTTGGTATTGGTCCTAAGTCACCTAGGCTCAGTAGCTATCTTAATTAAGACATATGTACCCCAAGGAGCTTGACAACTAAGTCTTGATCATCACCATGCAGTTGTTTGATTACAATTTTATTGCAAAATAGTGTTTTTGATTAATTGTACCATATTTCTCATATTTGATTTAAATTTTTTCTCTTGGCCAATTCCTTTATCAGTTTATTCAAACTATTTGTTTGGTAAAGGATTAAGTTATTTTAGAGTAAATTCTAAAATATGCTCAAACACATGATCAGATGTGAGTTGAATTGTAGCAGCTTGACAAACCAAAGATCAGCTGAGCTGTGGTACCTGTCCATGTACTCGAGTACCCACCCTGCCTGATGAGTGCTCCCTCAGTAAATTCACAGATGACATCAAGCTGGGTGGAAATGTTGATATGCTGGCTCTGGAGGGATCTGGAAAAGCTGTATCAAAGGGCTATCAATCAGTGATACTGAAGTTTAACAAGGTGAAGTGCCAGATCCTGCCCTTGGGTGACAAGAACTCCATGCAATATTCCAGGCTTGGGGGTGAGTGACTGGAAAGTGGCCTGGTGGCAGAAGACTTGGGGACACTGGTTGAGAGCCATCTGAACACAAGCTAGCATGTGCCCAGGTGGCCAAGAAGGCCAATGGCATCCTGGCTGTATCAGCAACAGTGTGGCCAGCAGGACCAGGGCGGTGATTGTCCCCCTGTACTCGGCACTAGTGAGGTCACACCTCAGATCCTGGAGTCAGCTCTGAGCCCCTCACTACAAGAAAGACATTGAGGTGCTGGAGAGAGTTCTGAGAAGGGAACAGAGCTGGGGAAAGGTCTGGAGCAAAAGTCTGAGGAGGAACAGTTGAGGGATCTGGGAGTGTTTAACCTGGAGAGAAGGAGGCTCAAGAGTAACCTTATCAGTCACTCTCTGCAACTCCTTGAAAAAAGGTTTAGTGAAATGGGGGTTGCTCTCTTTTCCCAAGTGGCAGGTGACAAAATGACAAGAAACAGCCTTAAGTTGCACTAGGGAAGGTTTAGATTGGATGTCAGGAAAAAATCCTTCACCAAAGGGGATGTCATGCATTGGAACAGGCTGTCCAGGCAAGTGTTGGAGTCACCATGCCTGGAGGTACTTAAAAGATATTTAGATGTGACATTTGAGGACATAATTTAGTGGTGGACTTGGCACTGCTGGTTTAATAGCTGGATTCCATGACCTTAAAGGTATTTTTCAACTTGAACATTTCTATGATCCTATATTGAATATCCACTGGTAAATGACTGCAAAGAATTAGTATGACATTTTAGTGAGTTAGCTTAAGTCATCATAACAGCATTAACTGATGATAAGACAATTTTATTACAAATTTGACGAATATATGACTGTAACACATTTTAAAATTCAGTCAGAATGGGAATGAACATTTAGTCATGTGGTGTGGCTACATTGGAAGCCAAGTTCAGCAAGGAATAACTTTATTGCTTATAACAATATTCTCAGCTTATCCTTACTTTGTATTAAAGTGCATTTAATTAAACATTGGTAGAAGTAGTGTAATCACAAAGAACTATTCTGTTTTAATTTTTACTGCAGTGGGCTGAAAGTGCTGGTAGTTACATGAGCTTATCTAATGAGAACTTCATTAAGCTCCATATTATGATTGTGTTCACTGATGTGTGTGAATCCTTCTATATAAATATTTATAGGAGTTTTCTGCTATAACTTAAGATGTTTTTAACAATTTTTTCACTACTGATTCATAAACAGAAGTTGAAGTAGAAATGTAACTACTTTTTACACCAAAGAATAATAAGACCTGTGAGATTCCATTTTAGATCTTATTTTCTATTCACTGATTTTCTGCCATTGATTGTAGGATCATTGCTGGGGTCTGTTTGTTGTTATTTTGAATTATATTTGAGCCTTTTAACTCAGCATTATTAAGATTTTCATTTAATATCTTAAAAAGAATTTGAAGTCACAATTTGTACTATAGTAGATGTACATTTTTAATACAAAGTTCAGTGAAGAAATGGTAAGTATTTTGGATCAAATTTTGAGTTTTCCCGTTCTGTTCCTGGTGCTCACTGAGACTGGGTGGGATTCAGATAAAGATTACTATCTCTAAATATAGTTGACTACAAATAGGTTTCCATCCTCCTAATACAGTAAGTGAAGATCCAGTCAAACCACCTGATGGAACCTAGAGAGGGAATTTGGTATCCTAGAGAGGTACCACTAAGAATGCACTTTAATGTGAGTTCTTGATAATGTGAACTCAGAACTCTAGACTAGGATTGAGGAGACTAAACAAAAGTAGTAGATTTCATTCCAAGCGTGTTAGAGTATCATTCTTTTCTTGCTTGTTTGCAATACAGAAGGCACAGTTCTTCTGTAGATATTGGCTCATATCTTCCAGCTCCTTTTTTGTGTTTTGGAGTGTTAATGAATATTTTTAAGTGAAAAGGCTTCTCAGTAGAAGGTGGTGTCTTGCACTTCTACATATGTGGCTTTTTCACATTCCGGCAATATGAAGAAATTACATTATCATTATTTCTTTCTAAGTATTTTCCCCAAAAAAAATCACTCAAAACAGAGTTTCTACACAAAACCCCCTGCTCTTTACATGAACATACACATTTCCCATCCCTATGCAGTAGTTTGTCAGTTAATTTCTGAGCACCACAAAAATATTCCTTAAGTGTCCTGTTGGTTGACAGTTTCTATCAGTGTTAAGTAATCATTTCTTTGCACATTGGCTGTCACTTCAGACACATAAGATTAATCAGTGCCTTTCATAACACCCTTCTGGAAATAGAAGTTCTTAGTGCACTTATCTTTTCCTCTCACTGTTTTCTTCTTCCTTCTTTCTGTGCATGTCAGTGAGAGAGAGACTGTGAAGACTTTAAGGGAAATGTTGCTGAATTAAATTAAATGCTTAAATAAACATCAAATAAATTCTCTAGAGTGGAAGTGAGTTAACATTTTCTGAATGCTGGCTAAACAAGAAAGTAAGATTACAGGTGGGCAGTAATTATAAGAATTTATTCATGGGAAAAATATTTCGAACTTTGGACATGACAAAAACATTGGAGAAAGATTCATTTGAAACTGGGTAAGAAGCCCACCTTAATCTCTAGACTTTTACAAAATATTCCTAGGTTAGATATTCTGGAATGCTTTAGAAGAGATAATTTCATATTTAATGTCTTCTTGATTAAACTGTAGGTTTATTCTTCAAATTTCCACGGAGTCTGGGGTAGATTATTTTTTTTAAGTATCATAATTTTCAAATATAATTAATATTGTAAAATTAGTTTAAAAATTTATCTGAACTCAAAAATATCAGTGTAGCTCTGATATCTAAGGCTGCATTAATATGTAGTCATTTATTGTTCATTTATAACAAGTGGTGACAGATTTTTTTATTAAAAATGTATCACACAGACTGTCTCTTTCAGACCATAGGAACTGGAGACATGTTTATCATAGTCCTTTTTTTACCCATTTAGAATACTGTTCATGTCATTGAGTAAACACTTTATGATGTAATACTTAAATGATTCAGGTGGGAACATGTCACAGAGTGGCTCAAGCCCTGTGCATCTCCATGGACAGAGCAGTGATTCCAGTCCTGATGTACCTCAAAGAGACCTTAGGTTTAATTGACCTCTTGCAGAAGTGAACAAGAAATTTCTGTAGTCTGAAGTGATTTCCTCTTATTCTCTCTCAACAGCAAGAAATATGTGTGAAGGACTCTGTCAAGCTTCATTAAAAGAATATCAGCAGATGGCTAAAACAGTGAAATCCTGCTCCTGACAGCCACTTTCTATAGGGGTAAAAAAAACCCAAAACCTTAACTTGTCTGACAAATAACAAAGGAAATGCTAAACTTTAATCTCTTCCTAGAATCCAGTTATTTATTTGCAGTGTCTCCTGGTGAAGCTAAGCATTCTGTTCCTATGAATTACTGGGAAATTGCATTTTGTGGCATGTCAGACATAAAATACTCAGTGCACTCTCTCAGTAAGACACCATGCACTGTTCAAACTGTTTTCAAAGATGCCTAATCACACTTTCTATTCATCCTGATACACCTTAGATTATGAATGCTGTGAGTGTTACTGCATTCTGCAGGTTTTGTGCTATAAGAATATACTAGTTTAACTCTGATTTGTAATGGGAATTCTATATTCACACTTGTTTGCAGACAGTGTGAATATTATAAAGGTAAATATTCAAATGTTTTCAGCATTTATGGTTCTATTTAGAAAAAAAGTGGTATATTCTAAAATGTATACCCTACAAGGGAACACAATAATGTAGAATAGTAAATTTGGCCATATATATTATAGTTTTTAACTTATTTTTTAAGTATGACTTATGACCATAGTTATATCTCTTGTAAAGCACATAAAATACAAGCTGATGCCTGTGTGTCTAGGTATACTTGTAAAGCTGATTTGAATTCTACCTTCAGTCAGGATCAATTCTGTTAAAAAAATACATGTATGACTCTCTGCTCTTCAGTGACCTCTGAACTTCTCAGTGAACTTCATTTCAATGAGCCATGGCTAACCTGAAAAAACAGCATGTTGTCAAGAAGGTTGCTATCCTAGAAGAGTGAATAAAAAATAAAATAAAATAAAACTTCCATTTAGAGAAATGGCCTATGCTACAGATATGTTCTGGGGATGAAGACTCATGGAATTACAATAATATATGAATGATCCTGAAAAAGAGATTCTAAAATATTGTTTGCCTTAATTTTTCAAGATAAATAAGATAGTAAAATGGATCACTAGAAAATGGAAAAATAAATAATAATATTTGTAATTGGAAATTCAGGAACTTTGGATTTACTTGTTCAGATCCACATTATCCTCCTGCTTTTAGGTTCTCATGTACACTAATTGACATTGTGAAATGTTTAATCACTGTTTTATTGGATTTTTCACTGTTTATAGTCAACAGAGTTTCCAAATTATATGTAGGTATTACTGAAGACTTCCCCTACCTCTTGTATATTTATTCAGGCAGGCAGCCAAGGTTATCATCTTTATTTTTCTTCACTGTGGGTTGGTTTTGGTTGTGGGCTTTTTTTGTTTTGTTTTGTTTTTGTTTTTGTTTGTTTGTTTGTTGGATGGGGGAGGGGTGGATTGGCTGATTAGTATGAATTGTTTTGGGGTTTTTTTTCCTGAACAGCAGAATTTCTAATATGAAATTTAATTTATAAAGTTATGTGTAGACTTTATTCTAAGCTATCATTTATTAGAGAGCTAAACTAAGCAACCAAGCAACATGGTTTGTCTTTTATATTTGGTACTTCTCTCCTAATGTTCATATATTCCTGAAAGTGGTTTAAATTTACATATGCTAGAGACAGATTAAGTCCACAAAATCTGAATCCTGATTTCAAAAAGTGGTTATTATAGTAAGAGCCAATTGCAATATTCTGATCCTTTTCAATACAGGTGTTTAAAATAATGAACTTAATAAATTCTTAACTTGAAAATTAAATTCTCACTTACAGCTCTTGCATGAAAATGGAGTCAGAAAATAATGAAAAAGCTCTCACAGACATAAAATCAAATTGTAATTCATTGCAAAAAGTTGTTCATAAGAGTAAATTGCAGAATTAAACAGGACTGAACAACATGGAAGTATAAGAATTTACAATTAACTACCAATTTGCATCTGTGTAAGACAGAAAAAAAAATGGTGGAGTCTGAAAAAGGAATAATATTTTAGAACACATAACACAGGTCTCAAGAACCTGATCTTATAATAAATAGCCTAGTTCAGGCAGAAAAGCTAAAGAAAAGATATAAATATT
>WBNO01019613.1:0-14114 GCA_013400575.1 Peucedramus taeniatus | reverse complement strand
CTTGCTTTGCAGCCTATGACACACTTCAAAAGACACCTGTAATATTTTTAGGCAAAGCAAAGCACTTGAAGTCTAATTAGCGTAATGATCTTTTGTAGAAACCAAATATATAGATTTTACAAGATGGAGTGACAGGGTAGAACTGGGGAGACAGTAAATTAGAGCTTTTTATAGGTAAATTAATTTATAACTTTTGACATTATTTTCTTCATTTCAAACAGATTAAGAGAGTCACTTGAATTACTACATAATATTTGTACTGAAAGCATGGTTATTACAGCACTGAACATTCCATTTATCAGATTCTAGTGACCTTTTAATAAGGAACTCCATGAAGACAGGAGTGGTTGTATGGAGAAAGCAAGGCTAGGCGGGCTTTCTTAAAAAATTAGATAAAAGGTATAGATTACTGCCTGTCAATTATGCCATCTTGGACCTAATTCATATTGTTATTTCTTTTAGATACTTAACAGAGACTTTTTCTTTTCCTCCTGCCTTCTATATTTAAATTGGTTGATCTTCCTTAGACTAGGTGTCCTGGAAAAAAAGCAAGTTGTAGATATTTTCTCAGTGCCTGCTGCCGCCTCAGTTGCTGTTGCTGCAATTATTGCTGCAGTTTGGCTTTTAGCCACCAGCCCTTCTTGGAGGCTGCATTGAAGTTGCCGTGGGCACAGTAAGGTTATCTACTAAGTGGACTAAGTGAGGATGACCAAAAGTCCACTAGACTTTTGGTTACCCTCAGACATTCTGTGAAGCTAGGGTGAGGCCAGACTTTATCAAGAACCTTGTAAAAAATACTTTAAAACAAGCTGGTAAAACACCAATGCATGTCCTTCCAAACTGTGAAATGCAACATGACAAATGACATTTTATTAACAAAAGTTTCCACCCATTATTATCTTATAAAATCATAGCTAGGAAACCCCTATCTAAAAGAGAATACATGACAAAAAAAAAAAAAATTAGTATAGACAAAAAATCATAAAATAAAGGGCAGAGGAAAAAAAACCAATAATTGCACTAATATCATTGCAAACTATCTTGGCATCATAACAGATATAATGATATATTTTTTTAATGTGGTCACAAATTTACTAATCTTATTTGGCTCTATGCATAACCTCAAATCTTATATTCCGTAAGCTATTTTTCTCTCTTCTGTGTTCTCAGATATGTCTGTTTCTGTTTCAAATGTCTCAAAAGATAAAGCTTCAAGTAACTTATTTTACTGGAAAATGCTCTACAAGGTCAAATGGAAGGGGTGGAAAGGATATTCTCTTATTAACAAGCAGCCTTCTGCCATAGCTGATATATGAACATTGTTCAGGCACTTAATTGTTAAAGAGATTAAAATTCTTTGAGTTCCACATATAATCAGTCCAAATTGCAGATTTACAACCTTGTTGAATATTCCATCTGCAAGGCTAAACTGGTACTTTTTATCTGCCATAGGGAGATGCCGCTTTTGTTAATGATAAGAAAATGCATTTGTAAACACTTTGAGACTTTGCTATCTCAAAGTCCAATTTAGGCCCCCAAGTTGATTCAATATCCCCAGAGCAGCAAGACGAATCAACATTTTTTTTTTTACAAACAAAACTGGAGAAAAATGCAGATAAATAAAGATCAACACAGTATTTTTGTATAATAATAATAATAATAATAGTGCAGTAAAATTACTGTTGCAAAATAACTTCCTGGATTTCTCTTTCAGAATTTAGATTAATTCCTTGTATCATCATCATTTGCTAAAATTAGACTCAAATCTTTTATTTCGGTATCTAATTGCAGCATATTTTCTGTCTTGTTCTGCTGATGTTAATATTCTTAAATATTTTAATTTCCTATTTTACATTTAACTGTTCCAGTGACTGTGTTGGATTAGTGTAAGTGCATAATAAACCTACTTTTTGTTTATTTATAGACTATAATTACCTCTTGCAAAACTGTACGAAAAGATATTGGAAAGTAGAACTATCTCTATGACCTATTAATTGTGAGATATGGGAAGCTCAGAGCACTCCCACTCCTTCCTACTCATTACCCCTTTAGGCAGCCAAAATTCCATGTCCCACATGTACAAGTCAGTGATGAACTGAAATGTTATTCAATTCAGTAGTTTAAAATAACTTTGTGCACATTCAATCATGGTTTTTACAGAACTCTCAAATATTTCCAAACATTTAGTAACAATAATAAATGAGTCAACATATTAAGTAAAAAAGTGGCATGAAACAAAGAAATGCATAAAATATTATGTAAAACTTAATTGCCTGAATTAATTTTTCCTAAACATATCACCAATAAAGACATGATGTAATTAAAAAAAATACTCAGCATGTATGAAATCCTAAGTAGGAGTTTCTAGCTTTTATTTAGAGTGTAATTTGGAAAGTGTAAATTGAAAGCAATAAGTGATTTTTTTTTAAGAAAAAATTCAAATGTTACCATGATATACAATAAACAATAATAATCTTATACAAACACATAAACAGTGCAAAAAACCACTATTTATTAATGTATTGTTAAAGAATCCAAGAATCCAAGGACTGAACATCAGTAGCCTTAATCATCCTACTTTAGTGAGAGAATTCTAGTTCTAGTTCTATTATGTTACTAAAGTAGCCACAATTTCTTGAGAATCTTCATGTCTTAGTTGTTGGAATACAGAAAACGAGCCAGCACAAACTTAAAAAATTAAAGTTGCAAAACAATTAAAAAAAATAAATTGGAATTTAGGAAGACCCAGAAGGTTGCAAGACTAGGACAAGTTGACAGTATCAGAGAAGAAGGTATTGTGCTTTAAAAAAAAAAATATCAGGAGAAACTATGTATTGATCCTTTATGATCCAACTTACTATTCTATTGTTTTAGAAAGATATATATTTTTTTGAGGACAGGTGGTTTAAGACAGAAACTAAAAAGGAAATCAGTAGAAATCAAACTGTAGTGAACATACTTAAAAAGTTTTAAATAATATACTTCCAGAAAACAAAGACACAGTGTAGAGTCACGTCAGAAAATTAATAAACCCATGATGCATTACAGGTTTTCCAATCCTGCTTGCTGAACAAATAGAGGTAGTTAATAAACTTGTCAACATCAACTATGTGAAAACATAATTAAGTCCTGTGAAAAAAATGCTACCAAATTAAATAGTTATATTTAGCTGGGTGTCTTAAGTTAATATCCTAATTATACTGGAATATGACTCTCTCAGAAAATTGTTGTGTTTCATAAATATAAATAGAAATGCTTTCAACACGGAAGACACAGATTAGCTTTCTAACACTAGCAATATTATTTCAGTAATATACTTTCTAAATAGGCATTAGATGTTGTTGTGATTTAAGCCCAGATTGAAAATAAGCAAAACACAGCCACTCACTCAATCCCCTCCTCTCTCCCCCCATCCTGTTTGAATTGGGAAGATTGAAATAAAGCTTGTATGTTAAGATAGGAACACTTTAATAACTGAAAATAAAGTCAAATAAAATCATAGGGGTAAATAATAATAGCAATGATAATAAAAAGGAAACAAATAATAAAAAGGAAACAAACAAGTGCTGCACTGTGCACCACCTGCTGACTGATGCCAGTCCCCTCTACCCAAACACAGACTGGCCATGTTTCTCAGTAACTCCCCTCCCAGTTCATATACTGGGCATGACCTTCTGTCGCATGAAATATCCCTTTGTACAGTTCAGGTCACCTGTCCCAGCTATGTTCACTCCAGTTTCTTTTGTGTAGCTCCTCACTGGCAGAGCATGAGACGAGGAAGGGGAAAGAAAGTCCTTCACTTAGGATAGACACAACTTAGCAAAAACAAAAATACGATTACCATTCCAATTCCAAATCCAAAACACAGACAGTACTCTAAAAACTACTGAGAAGAAATTAAATCTCCCCTAGCTGTAACTAGGACAGATGTCTAACTTGTTTTTCAGGTTCCAAAATATTCATATTTCCAATGCTTCCCTTTTATTTAACACCATAATAGCAAAATAAGGCCACAAGACATTTCTAAGACCAGGCAGAATCCAAGAATATTTTATTAAGATTTACATTTGAGTCTGTTTTTAATTTCCCATTTGGATCTAGCACCTGTTTTGTCCAAGGCACTACTAGAAGTCTGCAGCATAACCAGGATGTAAATATAGAATATTCCACAAATTTTCCCAGCTCCAGCCTGGTCACAGGTATGTTCCTTTGCTTTATTGCACTGTAAATTTCTCCATGTCTGATTCATAGTAGAATGTTAGAGGGTGGCATAAAGTCTCTTTTGATAAAAGGCATATCTGTTTCAGTTAACTTCTATGAGCTCTGATATGATTGCAATACATGGGGACTACAGCCACACTACAATCTAACAAAATCAGCAATGCTTCTTTCTTGAATTTTCACTCCTCTTCTCTGGCTGAAGCTGTGCTGGGCTTTTTTCCCCTTCTTAAGTCGGGTATCCCAGAGGCACTACCCCTGCTGCTGAGGGGCTCAGCCTTGGCCAGGAGCCGGCTGGCATTGGCTCTCCTGGACACGGGGGCTGCAGCCTCTCACAGTGGCCACCCCTGCAACAAGCACCACGCCCCTCTCCTACCCAGCTGCTGCCATAACTTTGCTGTATAGACCTAACACACAGAAAATGTAGAAGATCTGCCTCCTTCTGCAGCAAGGAGGAAGCTGGGAATGGTACCTCACGGTGCCTGGAAATTAGAGGATGCCTTCATGCAGAGAATGGAATCCCACTCCACATAACTCATTTTGGGGTAGGCTCAGCTGTCTAGGTTTCATGCAGTCTGTTGTCATTCTCCTGATCCTGATGGGTGCTCGGACACCGAGCTCACCTACAGAACCTTAAATTTGGTCTATATGTAACCACAGAAAGTTACACATGGGTCTATTTCAAATACTTTAGTATGTTAGAATAGGCAAGATTTTAAAGAAGAGTTTCTGTATCCTACTGTCCTTCAACGTTTTTCTGTTGTAAGAACTAACCAGAATGCTTGCCAAGCAAGCATTCAGCTGCTAATAGAAAGGTTTTTTCCCTTTGGTTTTGGTGACCTCCAATGTTTCATCTGACCATACTAGGATTAGATAAAAAGTCATGAGTCTGTCAGAAAATCAGTATAGTATTTGTCAAGCATATATGAATATCCTTGATAACCCAAGAGACATCAAATGACACTAAACATCTACATATGGACTGCTGAATCCTGCCTTAACTTTCAGCCTTGCCTCTCTACTTCATTACTGTGGTATAATAAAATCCTTATGCAATTTACATTGATTTTAGATGTGTACAAGGCCCTATATGGTTTCATATTTTTAAATATTCAAAATGGAAACTTAGGATTATATGCTTTTTCTAATTTTTTTAAATGATAGTAATAAGAATAATAAAAAAGAATTTTAGCACTAAATATATATTTTAATATTTTGAAAATATTAAAAGTTGTCTATTATTATCTAGTCTTTATTAAAATATTCAATGTTACCTAAAATAAATATGGGTAGTTTTAACCTCAAGAGTATATTCCTAGCAATAAACAGCCATAGAAAAATAAAGTATAAAGAGTCTTTTCACTTCTAAGAAAAATACTGTGTGTTCTCTAGAAGAATTAGTCTAACAAAATTTTTTCTTTCATCTTAATAAACAATGGGAAATACTGAGCAAATAAACATGAGTAAGGAAAAAATATCAACAAAGCAACAAGCAGGACTTGTTTAATTTAAAGAAGTGACTAATCAAATGAAATGTGAAAAACACATACTAAATAATGTTATTGAGGAAGCTAGTTAGAAATGTTCAATTTATTTACATAAAAGTAAAAGAAGAAAAAATCATCCAGATAAATAGATATGAAATCTACTAAAGGCAAGAAAAATTTATAATTTTTATGGTAGAACTTATTCCTCCATTAATAACCAGTATCTTTTCAGGATTAAAAATATTTTATAGGGACTGCAGACATACTACAATTAAATTTCAAAAAAGCAGACAACAACAATTTCATTTCAAAAGGCCCTTTTAAAATGAGATATTAATGTATGCCAAACACGGCAAGAATGTCTCCAAGATATATAGGCACACTTACCCAGTGATAGAGAATAATTGTTCCCTCACACTCCTTCCACCTGAGAATCTGGACTTTTATTATACCTTGAATATGCCAGGCTGACATCTGTAAGTAGTGTGGTAGCTGTCACAAATTGTTATCAGCTTTGTAGCAAAACATTTCAACCTTAGAGTAAGGAGAATCAGGGATGAACTGATTCTCAGGAGAGTGACTTTTTTAGATCTACTTGTACTACACTCTGCCTAAAGAAAAAAAAAATCAATCTCTTATTACTATTATCCCTAGTAATACTTAGTAGAATGCAGTGTACTCCATACTGTGATGCACTGTCATAAGTTTTCAGAGAACAGTTGCAGCTGCTCAGGGTATAACAAACCCACTTATACTGTGGTGCAACAAAAAAAGCTAACTTTTTGCCTTTTAAAATAGCAAAAGGGAAAAAACCCCTTCAAAATAGAAAAAAAATATCTGCAGAATAATTTGAAAAACTATTTTGAACTAGCATGTCAAAGAGAAATTGAATTTTCATTGAGTTGCTAATTTTATCAGCCTGAACTGGTAACTAACCAGTGTTTGCAGCATACCTTCCATGACAAAATTTTTCTGCTTCTCCAGAATTCTGATTTAATTATAGAAATAAATATTTTTAATTATAATACTTTTGAATTTTGCATTTTATATACTCCAGAAATTCTTTTCTGATCCACTTCTTAGAGAATCATTCTTAGCCATGTTAACCACATTTTAAGTTGATTTTTCATCCCATTAGGAACAATTGTTTTGTCCTAAAGTAAGCAAAGATGAGCAACAATTGTGTATTTCTGAACTTTAGTTATTAATAGCATTACTAATTTTTATGAGTAGAAAAATAACAAGAAATTAAAAGATAAGTTTAGTCTTTCCATTTAAATCTCCTTCGATCAGGTTTCTCAGAGAAAACCCCAAGTGTATTTAAACATTTAATACTAAGGCTAAGGGAAGTGTCATGTCAGGAGCTGCTCTGAGAAACTGTGATAAGAGAGTAGTACTTTTGCAACTCAGAACCTTCCTTTGATTAAAGCTGGTAAATGTAGACTAAAAATGAAGAGAAAGCATAGTTAACTTACCAACAGGTGCCATGTCTAAGAGTTTTTCCAAACAATATGAGATGTCACAAAACTAAATAGGGAGAGAACTGTAACTGAGAAGAAACCTGACTGCTGCATAAAAGATCAGGAATTGTATTCCTAAGGTGATTTTTTTCTTTTTTTTTCTGGCAAAAACAATCCTGGCACAAACAGGAGCTGCAGTACATGCAAATAAATCTGGACAACCAGGTGACAAAACACACCAAGCTGTATATTTATCCTATGGTATAGAAGCAGCTTAAGAGATCTTTCACTAGCTATAATAAATCCCTGTAGTCAACGAGGAAGAAATGGCCCTTTTTTAAACTCAGCTTACACTTTTTTTTTTATTTTTAGAGTTGTAGTACTTTTTTTCTTACTTAATCTTGTCTCTTGATTAATGTTCCTTGCTTAAGTCATTCTCAGGATTCTCTGTTTCTCAATTAAATTTCAGATTACCAAGATCAGTCTGATTTGCCCATAATGAAATAAAGGAGATTGTACAGAAAATTAATTAGAGACATTCAATTTTAAAATCATCAACATTTTATTCCTATTTATCTTGTGCTCACAACTTACTATTAAGGTTTTTGAGCCCTCATGAATAAAACCTGAGAGTAAATAGTTCAAAAATTCTAGGACATGCACAAATTTCAGTGGCCACATCTGTGCATACACAGATATTTTCAATTAGGATGTTAGTGAAGTAAGACTTAAGTCCTATAAAACTTCTCAGGTAACTATCTGATTCTTTTGTTAATCAGGCCAGCATGAGTTCTTCAAACCGACTGCTTGGATGTTGCCTTACACTGTGGGTATATTTGCCCCACACATGCCTTCAACTCTAATTGTGGGTATTCACATCTCTAAAATGACAAGTTTTGCACAATTTTTAGCTCTTCTGAATAAATGAAATTTAAAAAAACAAACAAATTAAAACCTCAGTCATCAGGCTTTTTTATCTGCTGTGTTGTGGATCTAGCCTCTGCAAACATGCCCTAAGTGTGATACCAGCATGCTGCAATGAAAATACAAACATGTAGGAAAACATGTTCTGTTAAAAAGAGACAGATTTGATCTGACTGATTGATCTGGCTTTTTGAATAACCAGAAAAAGTCTGAAGAATGATCCAGTTGCTTAAACAAAATGTTTTGTGCTATTTGAGATGTCCTGGAGGATCCCAGAGCTTCTTTCTGCTTATGAAAGGCATGAGACCTCTGTAAATACTATGATAGCTCCTGTCTATGTGCAGATGCATGTGGTAACTTACAGAACTGGAACTTGTACTGCACATTACTGAAGCCTGCCAACTCCTTCTTTAGTTAATTTGGCAAAATGTATGATTTTTTTATCATGGCTTTAAGTGTTTATTTTCCATAAGGAATTAAAATGTTTACCCATAGATGGCCAGTCTATGACATGGAGACATGCCTATAATTTCTTCCATTACTTCACTCACCCTATCTTTGTAATTGTTGAGTTCAATATGTCAGGTAAAAATAACAATTCTATTTTCCTTCTTGTCTTAAATAATTTTGGTAGCTATTCTCAGCACAAAACTGCTATGTTTTAAATTATCCTGTCTTATCATGTATCTTATAGGCAGCTTGCATGCTAAAATGCAAATTCACATGTACTTCAAAGGTCAGTATCAAGAATGAACTTGTGAGAATTTGTATCAGTACCTTCTTAGAGATATCTTTTGGTCCAGACCTAAGTGGTAGAACAAAGCCTTTATCCTGTACAAGCCTCACACTGTTGCCTGACATTTAGGTCTCTCTTCTGAAAGGCAAGAGTTGTGAACTGGACTCCCTAAGAGTTCGTTTTGTCTCACTGTGTCTGACTGTTTTAAATGTTATTTATTTGCCAATACATTTTATTGCCAATACAAATCATACCTTAAAACAACCAACTGGATGCTGTACAGTTGTTTCTAGGCTTTAAAAGATCTAGGTTTTAGAGCAGAAGGGCATGCATGTTGCTGCTGCATTAAGTTGGATTTCAGACATCCCATGAACATTGCTGAAATGCATCCCCCTTGTTGTGGACTCTGGAGATTGGTCAAAGTGGACCAGGAACCAGGTGTCCACCAATTCTTTTTATTCACAATGTCTCTATGTGTCTGTATTTTCTAAATTCTTATAGAAATTTTAGCCCCTCTGGGGCTGGAAGTCTTGTTAAAACATTTTCTCTTTGAGGTAGAGTGTATAACTTGTTCTAAGCTGAGACAGAAATACAAGGAGAAAGTTGCTTCTAGCAATATGTTGACACTTCAGAAACCCTGAAGTGTAGTTTGATTTAGGCCATCTATACTAAAATGCAGTAAACATTAAAAAGGTAGATTTAGCTTTTTTATTATTTTATTTTTCTACTTTAAGCAGGTTGCATTTATTCTAGTGCTTCAGGTAAAGGTGAAGATGAAAACAAAAAGTGATTTAAGAAAATAGTTCAAAAAAATTATCTGTATGATAAACAGAATTCCAAAAGTATCTGTTTAGGTCCTGAATTCTTTGAGATCAGAAAAAACATCTGTAACAATAAATAAAGAGTTGACAAACATTAAAAAGTTTTATTCCTTTCTCAGTCAATATTATTTTTTAAATAAATCCAAGTAATTAAATAAGGGAATATTTTTTCTGTTTCTCTTCACGTACTGAATGTCTTATTGCCAGTTAACAGATTCAGATAGCAATATTCATGTCTAGAGAGGCAAAGCAAGTTACAGAACATTAACCAGGGAAAGCTTTAAAATTTGACCCAGCAGAAGTAATTTCAAAATATTTGTTGCTGAATTGCCAAATACTTTTAGATGGGGATTTCAGAGTTATCTGGAGCTGCTATTCCACAACTAATTAGTTCCTGCAGTGAAAAGAGCATAGGTTTCTTCTGCCATATACACATATATATAACGCTGCCAATACAATGTTCCTGCAGCATCTGATGGTATTGACATTACCAATTACATACCATTCTAACACACTTGTAATTCACCCATATGTCCAGTAGGCCTCTCTTATACTTGCCCAAATCAATAATTAATCAGGACTGCATCATTTTCAATAAAGTTCTCTTGGTTTTCCAATCAGAAAGCAGTAAAGATATGTCAAAGTATATTCTACAGTGTATTCTTTGAAATGACACAAAAAAAATGTTCAAATTCTTTTGACAGAAGTGTTTTTCTCCCTGTTTTTAACACTCTGTATACACTGTTTTTCCTACTATGTCTGAGGTTAGGGATTCCTCTAAAGAACAGATTATGTTTTGAAATTTTTAAATTTGAATATTGTATTCAGTCTGCATCTTATCAAATAACAAGTGATTGTACATTAGTCATGTTCAAAGAAGCTCAAAAAAATTGGTGAAGGGTCTGGTGTACAGGTTTCACAAGGAGCAATGGAAGGAGGTTGGTTTTTTTAATCTGGACAAAAGGATGCTCAAGGGGGACCTTATCACTCTGTACCTTTCAGTTCCTGAAAGGAGGCTGTAGCAAGGTGGGAGGCAGTCTGTTCTCCCAGTGACAGAATGAGAGAAAATGGTCTCAGGATATCTATTCCAAACCCAATTAACTGTACTATTCTATTATACTCTACAGTTCTGTGATTTTATTATTCTAACAGCTCAAAAATCTGAGTAAAATCACATTGTTAGATTAGAACTTACAAAATACCTTTAATTCTTAATATTACCCCTTGAAAGTAATATTTGAAGAAATATAACTTTTTTTGCTTTATGCAAAGTAAATCCAAGGCCTTTATGCTTATGATGGAGTTCAAAGCCCAGAAACAAAAACAAATTCATGTTCAAAAAGAAGGTTCATCTCTATTCAAAGAATAAAATTCTGATCATCCCAACCACTGTGATGTAAAGAGAAACTAGTGCACTTCACTTTTTTTTGCTTAACATCCAAATGTGTATTCCGTACCTGATACTTATTCCTTTTTAAACAAATATATTTAAAAATATTTTATCTTTATTTGAAAACTTGAATATGTAAGAGTTACATATTCAAGTTAGAAGTAAAAAAACATTAAATCCTAATGCTTAAAAAAGTAACGTATTTTTACCTCCATTGTTTATTCTTATGAACATAGTGATTTCATTTAAACTTTCATAGGGTAAACTTGGCTTACTGAATTTATGGAGATAAAGTAGCAATTCCAAACTTCCCCTTAAATGTTTTCTACTAAACATAACAGTTCTTTCAGCATCACTTTTTGTAGGATAGCCTGAATTCCAGAACGATTCCCTGAAATCCATCTTTGTTATCTGGTAATGCTGAAAATTCTTGTGTTTTCATTTGTTCATGATGAGAGTGTGTGTACAGCTGTCTACATTTAAAAAAGAACAGAATTTCAAGCTTTAACATTTCTTTTTGTTCTATGACAATTGGGAATTTGAATGTAAGAATAACATTTTACATTGGTAGATATGAAGTTTTTTAACAAAGGTGCCAAGGATGACTAAATCAAGTAAAATCAGAGTGAAATCTTGCAGTTTGAGTGATGCATAGCTATAGATGAGATGTGTCTATATAAAATTGCATGAGTTTTTTTAATAGGGCAAGGCAATATTCAGAGTAGATGTCATTTTCTAAAGCTTTGCACTGCGAAATGTTTGCAGAATTCTAAAGCTGGCATAGAGACATTCAGTCTTATAAAAAGTGACTGGCTTTTTCCTTTCTCTCTTTGTTGGCTAACTTTTTTTTTTTTTTTTACTGTTTTAAACTATTTGTATCTCAACCCACAAGTTTTCTCACTTTTACCCATCTGATTCTCCCTCCATCTCACTGTGGGTGGTACTTAGTGAACACTTGTGTGGTGCTGAGTTGCTGGCTGGGGTTACACCACTACATGTGCAAAGTGAAGATATTGATTACTCCCCAGATCCATATCATTTAGATTTAAGGGTCAGTAACATGAGTTAGAACAAGGGAAGTTAGCAACAAGCAGGAGTGTGTTGAAATGGTCATCTCACATACTTCTTTGCAATGAGCCAGCATAATCTGTTTTCATTGCCAAACACAACTACCTGTAACTAACATTTGAGAGTCTCACCCTTTTGATACTAGATGCATATTATTTGCATTCATACAGCACCATAACAAATGATTTTGTTTCAATTTCTTGAAATTGAAAAAAAAATAGTTCAAAAGCTATGTAGCATATATATATCTTTTTTTAGTCTTTGAACTTTTTTGAAAGCTATTTTACACTGTCATTATCTTTCCCTGTCAAAACTGTCAAGTTGCATTAAAAATGAAAGAACACATTTCCTTAGAAATTAGGTACTTGTTGTTATGAAAAGAGAACAACTTGACCTTACTAATGGGTCAGCGAGAGCATTAGCAGAGTGTTTTCAGATATGGAAATGTACAGAATATTTGTTATGACCTTTTCAGACTTCAAGTTCATATTATTGATTGAGATCACGAATCAAGAAATACAGAAATTTAATAAAAGTAAGGAAAAAAATCATATCTGCAGCTGAAGTTTTAAAAGAAAGCAAATTGGTTAACCAGCTAAGGTCACCGCCTATGTATCTGTATTTGATGAAATGCTAAATTAGCTTTCAGTAGTGAACCACCTGAGTAAATATTTTTTCAGTTTGCTTCACTATTGAAGTTCCCCTACATTATTAACAGAAAGAGGAGATATGATTAAGAGCTTGAAAGAGGAAAGTTTATTTTCCTTTTCCAGTGTGTAGGTAGAAAAATCATCGAAGGGGCATAGAGTTATTTGGTTTAGTATGTTATAAAAATGGTATAATGGAAAAAAATGAAGTGCATGTCCCTATATTGCCTTGCCTTTTTACACAATAGAGTCTAGTTCGTCCTTTAGCAGGTGTCAAATATGCAAAATTTTTATCTGCAACATAGCTTTTATTCCATTTTAGACTCATGGAAAGACAAGCGATTAATCATACAAAAAATTAATTTCCAGTCTTCTTTTTGTCCCAACAATAAACAATAATGACTTAGGCTGCTCTTTTAAAATAGATAATGAGCAAGCTAAGAGTTTTACATATAGTGTGTATTAAGGAGTATATGTATATATTGGTATACATACAGACACGCATTTATAATGTATTACAGAGTATGATTTTATATATATATATATATGTTCATACACACCTATATGCTATTGTGCAAACCATAACTACAATGAGAGTAATATCACAGAATCATTGAAGTTGGAAAAGACCTTTAAGGTCATGCAAATAAGAGGAAAAAAATAATGTTATTAAACTTAAAAAGGAGATTCTGCTGTGTTTTTCAGTCCAGGTATGAGAAAAAGAAATGGGAGTGACTTTTTTCTGAGCTGTAGCTGAGCTAATGCAATATATTCACCCATAATAAGCCTTTATTTGCAAGGTGAAAACGCTCCTGTTGCAGCCAGTTTAAAATACATTGGGCATCTGCAGGGGTGGAGTGGAGCTGTTCTCATTCACAGTGTGATTATACTGAATAAAGAATGACTCAAATCTGCCATGTATTCCTCCTTGAAATTCTGATATGCATAACCCAAGGATGATGGATAATACTTTGACTGTGGTTGATTACATTGACAGGACAAGAAATTCCAAGACAAATGTCAAAAGTGCTTCTCCAGTCAGTCTCCTGAGACAAGATCCTCTTCTGAAATTCCATCTTTATTTTGAAATTTTATTTTTTAATAAAATTATTTTATGTTTTCATATTAAACTGCCAGCATCCCAAAACCGTAATTCCAGATATAACAAAACAATTAACAGATTACAGGCATGTAAAATATNTCTGTGTTTTTCTGCCCCAAACAATAAAAAGTAAGTATTTTGTAAGCTTGAAAGTCACTGCTGAAGTGTCACTTCCCTGAAGGAGAGTTTGCAGAGCTGTATGTACGGCACTAAGCTCAGAGCTGTTGGAAAATTGGTAGGAAATTCTCTGAGGACTTCAGT
>WBNO01019611.1:130700-181064 GCA_013400575.1 Peucedramus taeniatus | reverse complement strand
TGCCTAAAGCTGATGAAATTCTTTTCTGCAAATAAGGATTCTGTGAAAGAGCAGGGCCTCAACCAAAACAGGTATTTAAACCACATCATTTTCAGAATGAAATAACCACATATTCAAGTAATTCTAGTCTTTTAAGGTAATTCTTGCTTAAAATCCTTAAGAATAATTGTTTCATGCTAACAAGAAAGGTGTCAGTGTGAAACTACCTTTTTATTTTTTAAGTCATGTAATGTAAGAAACTGTTGAGTGTTCACCATGGGCCTGTTGGCAGTGCATAGAAGCAGAGAGGCTGTGCTGAAGGTAGAAGAGCAGCATATTTGTTAAATCCTGAAGTGATGTGATTAGGAAACTCAGCATTTTGATAGGGCTTAGTAAGACAAACAACAAATGCTCTCAGCCAGGAGCTTGCTCATTTTATAGCTGGAATAAAGCGTTGCCTCAGTTTTCCTCCTTGCCAAAACAAGTTGAATTGGCAGATTGTATTAAATGTCTCTTTGAAATGCCTTTTTCCCTAAAAAGATCAATCAATTTTTATTTAATGGGCTTGGATGGAATTACTTACTATTTCCAGGATCTAATTTGTTTATACAAAATAGTAGCTTATTTCAAAGTCAACAGCATTCGGTGTCTATCCCTATTTTCATCAATATCTAAGTTCCCCAAGGGTTGAATAGCTCCTGTAGTCTTTACCAATCCTTCACAATCCTTTGGGAACCCTTTTCAAAATCCTGTTACAAATGCTTCACTCAGGAAAAACTCTGTGTAGTTTGTTTTTGATTTTATTTCACCGTGACCCTTCCAATTTCCATATGAGGTTGGTATCTTCCCTGAATGCCCAAGGGTCTCTTATTGTGCCAATGACTAAGATAGTCAGTTTGTCTTATATGTACCCATAGGCACTAAGCCAGCACCATGAAATCCTCTTCCCCCAGACATCCACATATTCATTCCACTGTCTCTTCCTCTCACAAAACTATAGCTTGTTTACAACCAGCCTGGCTGGTCCTCAGCTTCCAGGATTCCTAGAATGGACAGCATACTCATCAATAACACTCAAATATCACTGCTTTTCGTAGCAATAATTTCGTGAACATGCCACAGACCAAGCTGCCATAAAAAACCCATAAGAAAAAAAAGAAAAAAAAAAATTATATTACCGTCCCCATGTAAAGACACTCTGAAGTGAGTTAAATATAGGACATTTCCAGAGCCTGGTAACTGGGAAACAGAGGCCAAAAGTTTAAAGGTGTGTTGTGACAGGCAGTCAGCACTGGCCATAGATACAGCCAGACTGCTGCCTGATTCTGCCTTGCTTCTTGCTCAGGGGGTAATTTTTGACAGAAGCTGTGACTCACTGCAGAAGGTGCTATTTATCATAACTGTGTGTAGGAGACTGAGGACCCAGTTTGAATAAAAAGTCTGATTTGCATCTTTAATGTATGATAGTTTATATTTTAAGTTATTAATGAGTATGCTGATCTGAAGAAAGAAATTTGCTAAATATTTAATGTTAAACAAGCTCTGCTTAAACAAACTGGAACAGAAGAAATTTCTGAAGTTGCAATCACAGCATTTTCAAGCCTTTATCAATATTCAAATACTTATAGGAGATGTTTGGGAATCTAAAGCCACATAAAAATCTTACAATTTTATAACACCTTAAAATCAAAAGGATGCCAAAGTGTTTAACAAACTGCAGGCAAGGATCATTTCACCTACAATTAAAACACAGACATGGCTGCAATGAGCTTTGGAACTGGTTTGGCAGCACAGAGGATCACTGCACAACAATACAGGAGAAGAATAAAGCTGCTGCAACTTTAGAGACTCAGCATCAGTAGGGATTTAATCCTCAAGGTTTATGAATTCATATCAGCATGTCTGCAAAGTTAGGTCCCCACACAATTAAAGAAAATAAAATCCATAATAAATTAAGCAGATTGAAAACAACTAATCAAATACACAGAATATTGTGGCTAGCCTAAGAGTGTATTTTGAGAAGCAGGGTGAGACTGAGCTCAGTATTTCTTTATTGAAATACAGCTTTTTCTCTCTGCTGAGAGACAGCATCTTGGTAAACAGACATATTCTGTGGTTCTGGNCCCCCCAAATAATGATGCCTATCAGCTGGTCTCTCAACATTGTTTTCCCCATAAAAAAAACAGTTCTTTAGATCACAAGTCCTGATGGAACAATATCCCTTGCATAACAGAGCATAAATAGTGCATTGCTCAGTGGCTCTCTGGCCCTGGAGTGCTGGAGCACAGTCCTTACAGTCAGCTGGAAAAACAGGGACAGAAAGGGCAAAGCCAGGATGAATATTCACAAACCATTGCTCAGAATGAATTGAGCTGGATTTGGCTCAGTATCTAATTTGGTTTGTCCTTTTGCTGTTTGAGGTATTTTTGATCTTCACTGATTGGCACTACAGCTCTGTCTTTAAGACTATGTGGATTCCTGTTTAAAACCACAAAAAACAAACCAACAGCAGTGATGAAGTAAAAGCACCCACTTCTTCAACCCTTGCCTCAAGGAACCCTGATGGGAAATTGAGAGAAGGCACTCCATCATAACACACCCCCAACTCAGTTTTGATTTTGGTCAGCCTATTTTTAAACTCATTTAAAACAGGCTCAAGCAGAGCTACCCCTGCTTCTCAGCACTGCAGTCAGACCAGTTCATGCATTTCACTCAATGATTCTCAATTTGAGAAATTCTGGTGCAGTCCCCTGGGCACAGAGCACACCCTCAAACAGACTTCTGAGAGAGACCAGTCCTCACCAGGTTGTAATGTCAGGTCACTCTTTTCTCAATATCTTTCCCTAGAATCCTCAGTCTTTCACTCCGTGGTGCATCCTGTGTCCCCTGCCACAGGAGAACAAAGTCCATGCTCCTGTCTCAGCCCAGTTACCCAAGTGCTGCCTTTGTGGCACTCCCAGGAGAGCTAGATTGGTGAAAAATCAGTCTCTTCAGGCTGAATTTCCCATATAAGTGCTCTAAACACAATATTTCTGCATAAAAGGCAGCCATAACAGAAATCTGTCCATCTGCACATAGACACTGCCAGCTTCTCAGCTCCAGCCAGTAAAATGCAGGTCACAAGGATTTTCCACACTAAAGTTTTGTAAAGTTAAATGTGGTAGAGAATAGGGATTGCTCAGACACAGGAACAATGATATAGGAGCACGTAGAGAGATCAACATGGTTGTTCTTCCTTCTTAACTGTCCACCTTCCTATCCCAACTGGTAATGCTCAGAAAGTATAGTCCATGGGAAAGGCAGAGAAAGTGGCTACAAAACTGGAAATAAGCAGCCCCCATCCTGCCCTCAGGTTGTGATTTTATAATGAATTGGCACTTTGGGCAGCCACATGAAGATGAGTCAGTGCTGCTCCTTAAACATGACCTTGTAGGAAGCCAGAGTGAAGCATCCTGTTGCAGTTTACAATTCAGACAAGTTAGATAAGAGTGAATCAGCCTTTTACTCTGTCCTGCTGGGAAAGAATAAAACAAAAAAAAAAACAACCTACCAAAGAGTCAAAATGGAAAATTTCTTTTTCAGTTGCACACATGACTTTAGTTTTGGCCTTCATACAAGAAAGAAGGGCCATGTTCAAGTGCATAATTCCATGTGTTGTTTCCAGGTGGCAGAGGCCAAGCCCTTCCTTGTGTGGAGATTTCTCAAGTGTGTGTTTGTGTGTGTGCAGCCACATGTGCACAAATGAACATTTCCAGGTGCTGGAGTGGCATTCATTATTAAAACTCTCAAAGGAGACAAGTAAATTAAAGAGTCCACTTAGCCAGCCACCACTGGAATTTCACTGGAGGGCTTCTTTTTCATGAAATTAAGGCCTCTGATGGTGATAGATATTGGCTGGGCTGTTTGTAGGGGTTTTACAGCTTTTAATTAGCCAGGTTGCTTTATAAGAACTATTTTATATCAGTCATCTTCAATGATTCTGTAGATTGCATATTAAAATTAAAAATTAGTAAGTAAAGCAATCAGACCCAAAAAGACCAACACATTTCCAATTGTTATCTCAATAGATTTCTGGCTGTAGTTTTGAAAATCACTACCTAATGTAACAGGCTGATCACAAACAGGTCCTCTTCTCCCAGTTGAAAGTGTGTGACTTCAAAAAGTGCTTACTGATGTTGGAACTTGATCTTTCAGCAACATTTTTTCATCATGTCAGTGACACAGTACAATTAGTTCCTCATCAAAAAGAAATACTGCACCTCAGACTTCCAATTTTGCTATTGCAAGGGTTTGATTTAACATCCTGAATACCTAAACACTGCCAGGCAGCTGGGAGGAAAGAGGATGCATTGAGATCTATCCCTTTTATTAAAAGCATATTACACCTTAAGGGAAGTATGTTTTTCCATAGGGACTGCTCCACAATTTAATTACAGCAGACTATCCTCTCATTTTATGAGATTCATCGAGGCTCAGGAAGCACACTGTGATTTGTATCAGCACATCCTGCCCTGTCAGGCTGGAATGGGCAGTTATGTTCTGTTCAGAAAAATAGTATGGTTGGCAAAAATTCTCTGGACAAACTGCAGAAATGACAGTACACTGTTGCCTCCACAAGGGAACATACATCATCCCACTAACAAACTATTACCCACTAGAAACATCTCAGAAACATGTGCTGGCTGAGGGAATACAGCACCTCACTATATCTTTTTTTTTCCCTATACAATTCAGGCAACAGCTCTAAATTTTCAAAGTGGCGTTTCATTTTTTTGGGGTTTTCTAGGGGGATTATATTTTACAGAAACAGAAATGCTGAAGACACCCTCAGGAGGAAAAAACCACACATTTTGTATATTCAATATGTTCCTTGTTTTCAAATTTCTTTAAACCCTTTAGTTGCGTAACAAAATATTCTCATTTTCACACAGACATGCACAAAGAGGGTTTAAATACTGCTGGATAAACCAATACTTAGGAAATCAAACTACTGCAGTCCTCAACTAAAGGACAGAAAATAGACAATTTAATCTCAGAAGTACAATGAAATCTGGATCAAAATTTGTCATTGCAGAAAATGTGCTTCTGCTCATCATGGCATCCCCATCTTATGAAAAGGAACTGACTACATAGTTATGTAAGCCTCAAGCTCATTAAGCAGAGCAAGGAAAAAGGGACTGGCTGAGAGTGGTAAGATTTTGTTAGTGACAGGCTATTTCAAACATTTGCTAGCTAAAAAAAAAATCATTCTTTTACTGCTGGGCAACACTTTCACTAAGAGAGCAAAAGGTTCCAGAAATGTAAACTAAGGGAACTCAGGCAAGACTGACAATCTTGGAGACTTGATTGTCTTGGTTGTCCATGGATTTCTGATGGTTCTGTTCCTTTTGGTTGGATTTGTTTTTATTCCTCCAAGTAGTCCTCAGAGTCAGCATTATCAGAATAGATGAATATGTCAGCTATCTTCTCTTTAAAACAAATTTCCAACCTACCCATTTTTGAGACAAGAATAAAACACAATGATCATGCAAACTACCAACACAGAAATAAAGAGCAAGGAGAAAACAAAACAAAAAAAGCCAAACCTGAAAGTATGCTTTTAAAGGTATCACTCATGCTTTATGGTATCCTCCAGATTTGTTAATGATTGGGATGTGTAAAATTGCTCATTTATTATCTGCCTTGTCCTATTGTCAGCTGTTTTTACTGTCAAGTTTTCATCTGGCAGTCATGTGCCAAGGAAGAATCATATGTCCTTGCTCAAGCATGTCACAGCTGACAGATGCTGCTGTCTTCCCAGCAATGGTACACAAGGAAATGCTCTCCCATCCTTGCTTTCCTCAAATCATGCAGCAGGCTTGCAGGAAGGACTGCCTCTGCTCCTTCTCCATACTGAGCACCTCAGACAGTGTTTTAAGGAGGAACCAAAAGGAAGAAGGGTAGATGTGAGCTCCTCAGAAGCTGGTCTTCTGAAAGAGGAAAGGATGCAGGAGGTTCCTCTAGGGGTAGTGTTGGCATGGGCAGTAAACAAGTGCACAATATTCACAGTGGGCTGAGAGGAAGCCCTGCTTATCCAGAATGCATGAAGGGCATGAACAATCCCAGTGTCCTTTGGCAATGGGACACAGGGTGGATGGAGGAATTATCAGGCTCAGAATTTTCAAGCTCAGAGCTTGTGACTGCCCTGACCTGGACAATGTATCAACATATTCCCTCAAAAGACATAGATAATGCACAAAGGCAATCTGACAAACTTTTAAAGGGATCCTAAAGAAGAAGAATAATTCCTGCTGAGAAGCTCCCATGATTTCCTTCCATGCAGTAAATAACACCACTTCTCTGTGTTTTTCCATGAGAGCTATCTGATCTGGAATCAGGTCTCCAAACAGTTTAACTGACAGAGGAAAAATGATGGGGAAATTGCACACACAAAGAAAGGGAAACCTTGCATCTGAGCAGCTGTCTTGGCAGCTTAGGTGTTGAGCCACAGGCTACTCTGAGGCCTGTGACATGGGATTTCTCTGGGCAAAGACCATGAAATGATTTATAATTTAAACTTGCATTATTAAAAAGCAGCTCTAGATAGTCATGTCTGTCAGTCGCTCTCTTGATTTTACAAGGCACTGGCCTAGTTGGAGGCCAAGTTATTAAAAAATAATCTTTTTTGTTGTTGTAGTTATTGAACTGATGCTATCAAAAGGACTCTATGATTTATAACATGTGTCTCTAGGGAGGCTTTAGTCCATTTTCTTTTTTTTTTTGCTCCTCTTGATATACGTTGAAATTTGCCACTCAGTAAGATCCCATTTCTCTCTTTCCCTGGGGGAGTGCAGATTTTTAGGCTACTCTACCATTGACCCTATTCTCAGGTGAAGATGAGTTTAGGCTGTGGTATATCTTTCTTTCATGTTTGGACTTTCCTAAGATCATTTTCACAATCAGCACTTTGGCCACAGCACTTCAATCTGGAAACACTGCATGGCTGGTTCACAACATTCTGTGCTCTCTGAAGCTCTGGAAGCAATATTTGAATACTCCTGGAAGTTATTGTGCCTTGTTCCCCTTTGCCACTTACTGTGGGAAGGTCACACACAGCTGTGCTGGCACTGACAGCTGCAGGGTCTGCAACTGGAAACAGAATAACAAATGCTATAGGAACTGGAGAAGTTTATTAGTCAGAGTGCCTGTTATAGCCCCTTGGGTTTTGGGACCCTAATTAACACCTTTGTATGGTACTAGCCAGCATGGTGGCTTTTTACATTTTGCTCAGGATGTGCAGTGCAAGGCTGTTGAGATGTCCAAAGAACCTCAAACACACGCTCTGTATGCCCTCAGCCTAGACACAGGAGAAACTCAACCTTTTGCAACCAAACCTCAGTCTGCACTTGAGAGTACAGCAGGACTTTAAGTCAGACCAGGACCTAAACCACCTACAGCTTCAGCTCTTGCAGACCTCCACTTTGTTCAACACCCACCAAGTGGAGAGGGGCTGGACAAATCCTTTAAAAGAAAACAAACAAAAACTATTAAACTTTTCCGGGAGCGCGGCATTTTGAGGAGGAAAAGAAACATGTGCAGAAACTCAGAGTTGTCTCACACAGATAACAAGACAGGCAGATAAGAGTTAGGGGCCTCCTGAGCTCCTCTGGGCACAGCGAAGAGGCTGCCCAGAGAGCTGGTGATTAACAGCATTTTACTCTGCAAGAGGCAGCCCCTCCTGGCTCCTGGTTTCTGATGAGTTCCTCTACATGGGGAGCTGTTGCCTTTCCTGAAAAAAGCTGGCATGTGCTCCTGAGGTCCTTGTTAAACTGGTAATTATGCCCTCTCCCCTTCCCCCTGACTGGAAGCACAGATATTTGGCAATGGAGTACACCCTGATACGGGTCTACATGGACATGGAATATTCACACTCAGTACAGAGAAGCATTTACTTCCAGGCAGTGGCTCCTCTGATCCAGTTTCTGTCACTTAGAATGAGTCAAATAACTTCTTACACTGACATTTCTCTCCCCTGATAATAAGTGGGGTCTAGAAAACTAGCACAGAGATCTAGATACTGTAGAAATCTGCAATTTGATGAGGTGAAACCCTAATCCTCCCAAGCTTCCTACATGAGGCAGTAGAAAAAGTCATGCATCTTAAAAGAGTTTCTAACTTAGGCTCATAGACTGCCAAGCACAGCTAAATATTATATATAAATATGGGAGGAAATAATCCAAGCCAAAGGAAAAAAAAAAGGGAAAATAATCTTTTTGGAAGGAAAACAGAAAAAAAGTATTTCAGAGAGAAGTATTGCAAAAAGAAAAAATACTTCAAAACTGACAGAGCACTGATAGTTCTGAGCTTTAAGAAGTTCCTCAAAAAACATTTCTCAAAGAATTCTTGTGACTTTGCCCTAGCCCCATATCTCTTAAAGTGTTACTGACTTAAAGACAAGCACAAGATATCAGCATGAAAAGAAATTTCAGCAGCTCTTGACACATCAACAATTAACCCTGCAAACCATTTGGGTTCAGAATTTCAGGATCAATTATCTTGACCAGAAATAACTGACTCATCTTGAAGATTTGTTTTTTAATCTATTTTATGGTACTTGGAAATGCAGTGGCACTATGTGAAGCAGGAACCAAAACTTTTATCTCTTTTCTATTATGGAATGCCTAAAAAATAGGCTGTACATATAATTCTCTTTTTCTCTATGGTCTAAGAAAGCTTACAGTGTTTTCTGAAAATTGGAACAGCCTCACCATGAAGAGTGTAGTGTGATTTTTTTTTTTCCCAGAACAGCCTGTAATTGACTCTCCTGAAGGAGATGGGAAATACAGAATTGAGTTTGTTCAGGCTGGAACAGAATTGAAATTCTTCTACAAAGATGAAAAAGCTTGGAAAGAGGTTTCCCAGCTTTCTTTCCTTGGGTATCACTGGCTGCAGCAGGTTGCACCATCACTGGCAGTGCTCACCCTCATCTCTGTGTAGATGTGCCAAAGGCAAAGAGGAGACCTTTGTTGCCTCCTTCTCTTTTTCTTACCTCAGTTCTTTACACTTCCTACCAGGATATCCCCTCTCCCTCCCGTTACATCCCAGACTGTGGCCCCAAGCTCACACCACCTCCTGCAGCTCAATTTAATTGCATCCTCCTGAGAAGGATCCCAGGAGCTGGACTTCCATGATGCCCATGGGTCCCTTCCAATTCAGGATGTTCCATGATTCTGTGATTGTGAGCCATCACAGGGGAAGCCAGAGAGTGAGGTGATGCTGCAGCCCACAGCAGAGGCAACCAGAAAACAAAAGTGCCACACAAATACAGCTGCTCTCAGGCACAGCCTTCTCTCCATAACACAGAGGAGAGGCTGGACAATTTGCCTATGCAACAGGGATATTTCAGGCACAAGAGAAGTTTCTGCATCCAGGCAGGTGCTTCCACAGTCCCCGACCCAGCACAGACAAAAAGAAGCTTCTTGATAACGCCTACAACTCTGAAAAGAAAATATTACAGCACAGATAGGAGGCTGAGAATGAAAACCCTACAAAAACCAGGTTTTGGCTTCATCAGTGAGAATCAACCCTCTTATCTGCTCAGTTAAATGAGACCTGAGAGAGCTTCCACCTGTGGGGGTGGGTAAGGACGTGGAGAGCGGGGGGCTGGCGAGGGTGGGAAGGTGAATGCTGCTGTCCTCCTGCTGTGCTTTCTTCCACCCCATTCAAACTCGAGGGAATGCTTCCATTTCTGTGTGCTCACAGAAGTTACTGCAGGAAGAGAGCCAGACTGCTCCTCAGCAGGAACTGTCTTTAACAAAGGGACATCTTCTCCTTACAATGCCTTCGCTTCAGGGTTATTTTAATCTGAAGCTTAACAGAATATAGAAGCTGTTTTGGTTAAAAAGCCTCAATGGACTAAAAGCATGACAAAAGACCTGAGAAAGATTTTTTGTCTCTTTGCTTCATCTAAAAACTTTTAAGCCTGCTTTTTTACTTCAAGATATGTTTTAGATACCAATGTCTGTATCTGAGCTATTAATAGTTGATGGGTTTGGGCTGGGTCCAAAACCTGTATTCCTTCTCCTTGCCTAAGGTGAGCAAGAATTCCTCTTCATACCAATTGCTCCACAGCAACAACTTCAACAAGCTGATGTTAAGCTCTAATTAATTTAAATTATTAAAACACCAATACAACAAAACCTAACAGAGTCTATTAAATATTCTTAGAAAATTCAGTTGTTCAGAGAGAATGTGGACAAAAGGCTGCTTGTGTCATAAAAATGATTTGTTATGCTTCAACACCTTGTTTATGTTATCTGACATTGCAGAACTTGCAAAGCAAACCCAAATCTGATCTGAGATCTTCTTCATGTTAGGGCTTCTCCAGTGACCTCATTAAAGTAATGGATGTAAATGGGGTAAGCACCATCTCTCCTTTCCCAAATAATTCTTAAGTTTCATTTCTATCCGAATTCCAAATCAATTCACTACTGTGTAAATATATTTCCTCACCTTGACATTCATGACAGCAGACAGAAATCACAAGGTCAGCACCCACCCCAAGCCATTATAATTCATTGTTTACAAGGAACATTCTGATTTCTCTGCCTTCATTCTCTGTGTGAGCATGGCTGAGTGCCAGCTGAACCACAATGATGCCCAAGACCCAGAGAGATTATGTGGGTAAAGCACGTACTGCAGCTGTGATGATATTCAGGAAGGGGCTGGATCATGCTGAGAGTCACTTCTGCCGCACAGTAAATCAGCAGAATAAACAAGTATCCTTTATCCTAAACTCTGTAAACCACTGCTTTCACAGAGATCAGGGAATGGTTCTTTGGTGGTATGGGGTGGGGAGGGAAATCAGTTCATTTAAAAGGACTGTCTGCATCATTTCTGGAAATATTGCTTGCAACAAAGAAGCTGTGCATTATCAGCACAAATCTGCAAAGCTGCTTCCTACAATCATTGTATTTTTTTAAAGTTTAAAACTTTCTGATTTTTCCACTAACACCTTCAGCAGTGCTTTCACACTCTGAACAGGCGGTTGCTGCTCCTGTGGGTTTGTGAGCAGGCAGGGGTCAGGGTTGCCCCTGAGAACACATCCATTACACCACAGCTAATAAATGAAAGCAGGGGAGCTCTGAATACAGCAGCTAAAGCACACAAAAGGGGCTGAAACGTTGCTTATCTGAGTACAGTGCAACTTTTCCAGTGGCTGCTGGCACTGGTGAAGCAGCAGGCAAGAAGGAAGCTCTCCACAGAACAGCTACAGCATCGTTCATCACTGCAAGACACACCCACTGGCATCCAGGCTGAGGAAAAGACCATAACTGGAAAAGGTTTTTACATTATGACTTTCATAAAAAGTGAGACTAAATTCAGAGTTGCCATTCACCATTCATTTGAAGGAAATAAGATAATCTGAACAAAGCTGGGATGTTGTAAGTCTTATGTACTAATGAAATGCCTGGTCATGAAAGAGTCAGGCTAATTGAACTGAAATTAACACTTATTTTGAAACAAAAATGATGCAAAATAAATAATTGAAAACCAAGTAAGACAAATACTTTTGAAATGTAGAATACATAAACATTCACCCAGAAAGAAAATCAATATTGGATGAAGTTGCCCAAAAAAAAAAAAAAAAAAAAAAAAAAAAGATATATCTCAATCTCTGTTTTCACTAAGATTTGAAGAATGACTCGTATGTCGTCTTCATCACTGGACTGGGCTGAGGGGGCATCTCACTAGCCACAGTCTTGTAAAACACAAACATAGGGAATATTTGAATTAATTATAAGTAGATATTCTTTTGGGAAGAGAACTCACCTCACCTTCAGATTTACATTTTGAAGTTACACCCAACTGTTACACCCAACTTTGAACACTTTGAAGAAATAACATGGTGTACAGGGATACAGGATTCCTACATTACAATAAGAAATTAACTAGCTACACTTCTAAAATATTATAAGCATCCATGCTAATTATTGGACAAGGGCATAAACCACTAGAATCTGCAGAGCACAGAAGGATTAATGGGTAACAATGAGATGCAGCAGAGTATTAAAGAGTAAAATGTAGCTCTTGGTTAAACAATAGTCATCCATTAGTGTATATTTAAGTCAGCCAGAAATTCAGAGTAATACCCAGATATGTGTATTGCAGGATGAGGTTTAAACATTTGGGGATCACAGCCATGAAAATAATGAGTCAGTTGAAGATGAGGTGAGAGATTGCCTGCTCATCAACTGTGAACACAGTATCACTGTTAAAAGCCCTAATGAAGTCCTTGGAGACAGGAGAAGATGAGTGGTCCCAGCATGGATGAGACAGCTGTTGGAATTCATGCATCTAGCTCCAGTGCATACTTCATGGCAGATACAGGAATGCTAGAGATCTCAAAATGAAGATGTGTGGCTTGTGTGACAACCTTTCCAATTAATCGGCTAATGTATTTCAAAAAGATTAATTCTTGAAATTTCTGTGAAAACAAGGAAGCAAGGAATGCAATCCTTCTGATGTTCCTGCTGCAAGGCTGAAGTCTGGGTTCAAGCCTCAACAGCTTATAAGAATTCCTATCTCAGGACCCCCTTATTATATAAATTGTTAAAACACTGAAGTCAAAGGATATGTGGATGGTCAGAACAGGTGATACAAAGGGGTCTTGAGTTTTAGTGCAGACCCTGAAGAAGAAAGTTCCAGTGAAGCTGAAGAAACCATTTGCTACCTGAATCTCTCCTCTGCTAAATTAATTAACTTTCTGGAAATTTACAAATTTCTGTGCACACCTCCAAGATTTGCTAGAGTTCTGACATGACTGATATATCTGACAGAGATAAAAACGTGTTGGAACTACAGGCTATGTTGAACTGCATTTTAAGATAAAATAAAAGCTTTCCTTATTCTCTGTTCAGACAGAAAGTACCTGCTGCAGTGTTAGTGCTTCTCCACTGCCTTTTTATTTCACCGTGAACAAAAGATTGCTGCCCCAATAACAATAATAATAGTACCAGTAGTGATAATATTTATAGTTCATTAAGTTTCACTTCTCAGGATGATAGATACTTTTTAATAATTGCAAAGATAAGATTTTACTCCTCGCTATTATCTACAACAACACAACATTGCTTAAAGCTTTTTCCTTACCAATTTGGCTTCTCATATTGGATGCACACAGTGTTTGTTCGTTACAAGAGAGCTGCTCATTAGTGCTGAACTGTTGGCAATGATCACTGGAGCATTTGTGTTTTTACCAAAATAAATAATTAGCAACTGTGCGGAAGATATTGGATGTAGAGGAAAATGGAACAAAGAAGGATCAATATGTTAAATTTTTGAGAAGCTCATAGGCTGATGAATGACCTCAGTGGTACAACACCATTAATTGCCTTATAATACAGTTTATACAGATGGGGACTTATTTATTTGTTCATGAAGAGAAGGAGCTTTTTAGGAGGGAAGAGCCTATACAAAGTCATGGACAAGTCCCCTTTAGCATTAGGCATGCCATTAATCAGACAGTGCTTATTTCTGTCATAAATATGTATGTCCTGTTTTCAGAGATGACAGCAGTGGTTTGAAATACTGTTTTTAAGATTAGCAAAACAAATCTCTTGGATTCATTTTCCAGCCAAATGTGTGAGATATGAGCTGAAATCAGTGCTGAGCAAAAGCACTGCTATACCCCAATCTATTTTTTAGATCTACGTTTGCAGAATCACAAAACAGTTTGGGTTGGAAGGGACAGCAAAGATCATCCAGTTCCCATCCCCCTGCCATGGGCAGGATCACCTTCCACTAGATAAGGTTGCTCAGGGCCCCTTCCAACCTGGCCTTGAACACTTCCAGGGATGGAGCAGCCAACAACTTCTCTCTGCAACCTGTGCCAGGGCCTCAGAACCTCTGAGTAAAGAATTTCTTCCCAACATCTAATCTAAACCTGCCCTCTGTCAGTTTAAAACCATTACAACCACCATCTGTCTGCATAAAATGTCCTTCTCTTTCCATTTTATAAGAGCCCTTTAGGTTGAAGATGATTTTCTAGACATGTAGAAATGTAGTGTATTTTCCTCAGCTCAATCCTAGATACTTCAATCTCTTATCCTTCTCTTTGCAACTGATAAGGAGCACAGTGTTCTCTAATCATATTCCAATCACCACAGTGATTCCCATCCACACCTCACTTAAAGGAAACTTAGAAGATTATTACTCAATGATTGTGTGTGCAATCTCCACATGAAAAGGAAATATTTTGGGGGTAATCCAACCATGTCCAATGATCCTTTTAGAAGGCGAAAGAGGACAGCAAGTAAAAAATTAGTTGAACTTTTTTTAAATTACTGTAAAAAGTACAGAGGCAAAGAGGGCAGATTAAAGTTCTCTTACAGAAGCAGAGAAAAACAAAGGGAAAGGGAAAGTCAAAGAGCCTACAAAGCAACTTTTTAATCCTTTATTCAATGGAAACCAAACATTTGGAAGCAAGTGAATCCCTTTAGTTTTCTTAAAATAAGATTTTAGTATGTTATGAGGAGCAGTATTCACAGGACCCATGCAGCAGGTACATTAATCCTAGTAAGATTTAATGCAGTAAAGTTCAAAACAAGACATGCCACTCTTTTGATCCTGTATGAAAAGGAGTATTTTCTAACTCTAATTTGACACTGAAGATGTAAAAAAATTAGAGGGAGAGAGAGAATTTAAGGTGAAATATAATTACACAAGGTTTTAATCAGCTCATCCTCCAGAAGAGACCAGCAAGGCTTCTTGGCTATGATTAGTCTATCAGTCTTTCCTTATCTGTGTGAAGGTGACATGAGAACTTTCTCTCTCTCTCCCACCCCTTTTCCTCTTCAAATCTCCAAAAAATTTTTCATTAGCATGGACATGAAATTTGCCTTTTTTTTTTGCTGGAGGAGTCAGTAAGCAGCTTCCTCTGAAGCCTGTCAGGAGGCTGGGCAGGAGCCCACTTTGGAGCACCAACCCAGCACTGCCAGTGAAGCCTCAGAACTTCATTTTCATTGCTGCAGGTCATCCCAAAAGCATGTGCGTCCTGCCAGGCATGGGAACAAGAGACCCTGGGCCACACTTCAGCTGTGCAGCCCTTCTCCACCAAAGCAGTCCTGCTTGCCAAGCTGTAGTGCCAGCAGAGAGCCCTTTGCAGAGGAGCTGTGGTGTTATCTCTGCGAGCTGCCAATTCTCTGAATTCCTCATTATCTACGCATAAAATCCAATGGGTGCCTAATGCCAGCTTAAACCACAAATCAGCACAGTACCAGCAACAGGGTAAGTAGGTGTCTTCAATGTATGCAAACATAGCATTGTAGGCAGGCATCTGTTGGTGCTATTGCACTTTTATTCCTCTTTTGCAATTGCCTCTGTTATTTATAAAGAAATTTGGAAAATTCAGAGAAAACTCCTTTTCTGAGTAGAAAACTGACAGCCTGCCTGCTGCTGCCCCTGCATAAGTTGCACTATTTGTCTTCCAGACAGAAGCACCTCTCCCTAGTATATTAATTAATCTTATGCTTCATATTCTTCAGGAGCTTTTGGAGTGCTCTGTTAACTTGAATAAATGTGGAATGACCTCGTTCTTTAACGTAACCTTGCGAGAGGACTTTCCATTGAAATGGGACTTGTTCTTGCTCCTGTACATAAAGTTCCAAGGCACGTTACTCCCCTGGGTCTCTCTCCAAGCTGAATTTCAGCTCTTATCTCTTGAATAGCAGAGGAGTGAGAATTACTCTCTATGAAATATCTATATTTCTTCTGATTTCACAGTTCATACATGCTCCCATGAATTATATGTCTTAAAAACGTGTCCCCAAGATTAACCTGCAGAAATGTAGTATACACACATACACGAGGCTTCCTTTTTACCAATAAAATCAAACCAAATCAATTAAATGCTGTATCTTGTTCCCTGTCAGCACTTAACTAGTATTCACTTCACTGACTGCCTTGAAAATGATTTTGCTTGTCTCTGCTTGTCTTGCTTTCCTCATTTTATCTCATTTAAATTTTCAGAAATCACAGAATCATTACACTTGCAAAAAAAACCTTTAAGATCATCAAGTCCAATTATTCAGCTTGCCCTGCCAAGTTGCCACTAAACCACGTCCCCACATACCATGTCCAGTCATTTTTTAAACACTTTCAGGTTGGTGACTCAACCACTTTGTTGGGCAGCCTTGTTCCAATGCCTGACCATTCCTTCAGTGAAGGATTTTTTTTTTCCCAATGTCCAATGCAAACCTTCTCCAGTGCAACTTGAGGCCATTTCCTCTCATCCTTCCTTGTTACCTGGGAGGAGAGATCAACCCCCACTGCACCACATCCTCCTTTCAGGGAGTTGTAGAGAGTGATAAGACCCTCCCTGAACCCCCTTTTCTCCAGACTAAACACCCCAGACCTTCAGCCTCTCATCAGACTTGTGCCCCAGCTCTGTTCCCTTCTCCAGACTCGCTCCAGTCCCTCAATGCCTTTCTAGTGTCAGGGGCCCAAAACTGAACACAGGATTTGAGGTGTGGCCTCACCAGTGCCCAGTACAGAGGGACAATCCCTGCTCCTGCTGGCCGCGCTATTCCTGCTCCAGGCCAGGATGCCATTGCCCTCCCTGGCCACCCGGGCACATCAGGCTCAGTTCAGTTGCTGTCAAGCAGCACCCCAGGCCTTTTTCCACTGGGCAGCTTTCCAACCACTCTTACCCAAGCCTATAGCATGGCATGGGGTTGTTGGTACCCAAGGTATCCCCAGTTTTCTCACTTGTGTTTTTGTGGTTTTTTTTTAGTAGAAAACTTAGCTGCTTCTTAGCACTTCTATTAGTTAGGCTTCTAAATAATAATATTGCAAATGGAGAAACCAGGAATGATCTTTCCCACAGATATTTGGGAGAGAGAAATTAATAAGCTTGTGACCTTAACCAACAAATACCTTTTCTTTTTGGTTCTTTTTTCATGCTAATTTCCAAGTTTGATACTAATGCTGCTTAGCTTTTCTTCAGAGAGAAGGAAAAAAACACCCTGATAGGAATTAATTTTGATGTGGCTAGGACTAATTAAAGCCTCTATAGTTCCATTTACAAAAGTCATAACACTTATGGTATCAACTACACACCAAAAAACCCCCACAAAAATCAAACCAGAGATAAAAATGAAGTGTCATGGCTTCACTTCCCAGCTGAAGTGTTCCTCAACTGGGAGCTGCATTAATGATCTTTAACCTTCTCCCATGTTGCAGAGGGAACACAGCAACCATTGACAATACTCAACATGGGAATGCAACTTACTGCATGCCTAAAAATAAGACTATTATGTCTATTTTTAAAGGTGACATTTTATTAACAGGGCAGACCTGCTCATCCTCATGCCGCAGTCAAGATTTTTTCATACTTGTGGGCTCAATAATCAACCTAATCCAAAAATGAGTAATTGATGCCATTGCTCACTCAGTAAAAGTTTAGGCATTCACTTCTCATTGAGTAATATCCCTGTTCACAGGCTTGTGAAGTATCTTTATTCTGTTTAAGAGAACAAGCCAAGTAAAATGAACAAACTAAGCAAATCTCAGGTTGTGGTTGTGGAAGCATTTGTATCTGGATTGAAAGAAACCCTCTGGATTTCAGATTTATCCATTCAGATTACTCATTAAGGCTCATTAATTTGATTTGAGGGCTAAGAAGTCTGAACAACCATCTCCTCTTTGAAGTGCTTTTCTGAGAGATGGCTGCAGATAACATGGGGTGGGTGCTGTTACCACATCTACTCCCATCCCTTTCCTCATTAGCAGTGCTGCTTTCAGGACTCTTGGCCCAGTTCTCTGTTTCTCTTCCCCCAGAGGGGATAGGAAAGTCTTCTTTTCCATTTCATTTTTCTCTTAGCCCATCCCCTACTCAAGAGCTTTTCCCAATCCTTTGTTCCTACTATCTTGGACTCCGGGCCTGCTTCCCATCCCTCTTTCCTATTCTCTTTCCTGGCATCAAAATCAAAAAACAATCCTATTTGAATTCCTGATAAATCATGAATATTTTCTGTAACTGGCAATATAATGTGACATTCCAATTGGAAATAGCCTCCCAAAACACAGGAAAAGGCTGCCAATGCTATGACCTCATTACACATTGCATATCTTAGAAAAAACAATATTGTGTGGAGCTGCCAGAAGTGTTCAATAATTTTTCAGTTGTGACAAGACAGGAATTTAACCTTGACAATATTTATTCTCTTTTCATCTTTTTTTTTTTTTTTTTAAGTTGCAATGAAATGGGTAAGCAACAGAGGAAAAAAATAGCATCTTCACTCTACTGGATTCTTACAGAACCTGCACAATATTCAGGTTTCCATACATTATCTCCTGTGGGGGACCCCATCTGGAATCCCTCATGTTTACAGCAATCATAGAAATCTCTGTGGGTCTCCCTTGCTGAATAATTTCCATATGCCTTTTCATTTAAAGCTTGTTTATATACTGATTCAAATTAACAAGAAATCACCTGATTAGAATTCTAGATACTTCTCACTAACTCTACTACAATTGGATTAATTTGAAAAAATACATAAACACCACTTACAGGCTGCTCTATATATCTGATGAGAGAATTAACTGCTTGTGCAGATTTTGTCACAGATTACTCAATAGTCATGGTAACTGCATTTCAAACAAACTGAACATCCCAGCAAATGCATAAAGTTTTCTGGAACATTTATAAACTCTCTTAAAAACACGTCTAAAAGAGCAGGGAGAAGGCAGTAGGGTTTGAGATAAGACTTCCTTCAAACAGGCTGAGCCCTGCTAATGAAAACACATATACTCACACAAATCAAAGTGACAGACTCAATATAAACATGCAACAAAAATTAATAATAAATCCTTCCTCCAGCAGGGACATGAAATGAACAAAATGACTGCATGACCAATTAATGATAAGGCAACAAAAAGTACACTCAATGAAGGTGCAAACATGGCAGATAAGCCAAATTAATTTTTTAACACCACCGTTAATCTGGAAAACACCCCAGACCAACATGTCCAAGTCCTTTTGACTGTGAGACTTGTCAGAGGGTCCATATGAAATTGAAATCATTGCAGAAAAAGTCTTGACACAGATGGACAATGTGAACAGTAGGGGCTCACCTGGACCAGATGGTGTCCACCCAGGAGTTTCAAGGGAACCTGAGGATGAAGCAGACAAACAGCAGGTTATAAATTGTTATAAAACTGCGCTAATATGTGAAGATAAAAATAGGGTGTCATTAGAAAATAAAATAAAATTAAGGCAAAGAAAATATGTCAAAGGAATAACATGGAAGTCTGGTGCCTGCATATGGCCAATTAGTAAAAGCCTTAATAAAAGACAGGATGAATAGAAACTTGGAAAAACATGATCTACTTGGAAAAAGGCAACATGTCTTTTCAAAGAGGCAATGCCTTAAAGACCTTTTTGGGTTCTCTGTTGGATTTCAGCAGAAATCTAGATAAAGATCATATATAACAAATTTAGCCTTTCAAAATTTTTTTCAACCAAGTCTTTCAAAAATTTTTTTGGAGAACTAGATGGACACGTGCAAGGGAAGAATTCCTGGCTGGATAATAGGCTTAATGATGGGATGAAAAAGATGTAATATGACTGGGTCTCAAGCAGTGAAAGAAAATCATCAGTGAAATTTCCCTGGGACCCCTGCTGTTCTATATGGCCATAAATACAGCCTCCCAAAGGGGGCCAGTGGTGAGCTGACAAAGTTTGCTGACGATACCGAGTTATTAAAGTAAGAAGGACAAGACTCATGAAAAATTGCAGAAGGATATTATGAGACTGAGCTGAGAAGAGGCTGAGCAATAAAATGTCAGATGCTGTTCAATATAGGTAAAAGTACAGTTAGTCAGACAGGAGAAAAATAATCTCAACTCCACATTTAAAGTGATGGCTGCTGAGCTGAGCATTGCAGCTTCAGAGTGTGATCTTTCAATTGTGATAGACAATGCCCTGAAAATGCCTGCTCAGTGCTCAATAGTAGTTGAAAAAGACAAATCATAGTTAGAAACTATTTCAAAATGGAGAGAAAATGAAATGGAGAACTCCATTATTCCATTGTATAAACCCATGGTATCCCCATATCTTGAATGCTGGCTATTCCTTAACCTCAGAAAAAATACAGTAATATGAAATATGTGGAGAAAAAAAAAATCAGCAGAAAATCAAAGGTGTAGGTCAGCTTTTGTATAGGGCACAGTGACAGAGGGAGGATATGGGAAAAAATTTACACTATCATTGCTGGTAAGAGAGTGTCTAGGAATAAACTGTTGAATTTTATCTCAAAAGAATCAGAACTAGGGACACAAAATTAAGGTGGCAGGGAACTCCTAACACATGTTGTGGGATGCAAAATCTGGGTTCAAGAGGAGACAGACCCTAGAAGAGAAATCCACTGACAGCTACTAAGGAGAAGGAGACAGACTTGGCATATAGAGTTTTCTGACTGAAAGAAATTGGAGACCAGTAGAAATAGTGAATGGAGACATTCCCCATCTTTACTCTGCTTTTACTTTTCCCTAAACTTTCACTTATAGGCTCCTACAGGGTCAGACTACAAAACTTCTGGTCTGACCCACTGGGGTTGTCTTTATGTGTTCATGGCTTTAGGCTACAAGGCATGGAACCTGAAACATATTAATATTTTCCCCTGTGTATTAAATATATTACAAGTGAAGAATGAAAAGTTATTTGTAACTCCCTACCACTCAGTACTGGGCTTTGTCCCATATCCAGTGCTCAGCCAGAAGGAGCACTGATCTCATCAGTTGGGCTGCTTTATGCTATATAATCTGCTATGTTTCTGTCACATATAGCCCAGAAACCTTAATAATACAACTATCTCCACTTTTACTAGCAGCAGGAGAAATATATGCTTAATCTTTTATTTTTGCATGGAGTAGTCAGAATATTTACCTTTGATTTTTTAGATAGTGTAATGGTTGTTTAGTACACTGCAAGGAAAGAAAATGCTAGAGATTATGGCTGAACTAGTTTAAAAAAAACATTTGGACAAATGAAATATTTACGTTGAATAGATTTTACATTGCACTGCCTGGGATTTGGCAACAAACATTGCAAATCATGAGCAATATAGAGAATACAGAATTTAATTAACAAAGCTAAAGACGGAAAAGAAAACACACTGATATATGGAATGTGGCTCTCAGCTTCAATATTCAGCAATAAAATAACAAGTCAATGCTTCTAAACCAATCTGAAATGAGTGAAAAACAGAAGCAACATAGTTGGGAGGTTATATTTCAAAATGCAATTAGTGTCAGAATATTTCAGAACTACTAAAAGCAAATAAGTCACCAAGTTCAATACAAAGGGAAACACACATGACAAAGAAGTAATTTAGGGAGGGAAACAACTCATTATTTTTATTATTTAAATCTAATCATCATTAGATTAATTTAGAGGAAATTAAATGAAAGCAAAATACTACATCTTCATATTGCCAAATAATTGGTGTCAAAGAAATTTTAATTTACTGGAAACAATCCCTTCTGTGCAATTAAAGGGGAAAAAAATCTTATTATGTATGTTAAATAGCAGCTTTCACTGTAAAATACAGCTCTCCAAAGATTAACCATGGTTTAAATGAAGGACTACAGAACAGGATTTCCTATGTTCTATCTTCATGAAATTAAAAACAAACTCTGAAAAAAGGCCTACATGCATATATTCAATAAGAACACCAAACTTTATCTATTACCATACTTTGGGGGATCTTTTGGACAAAACTAGCATCTTATTGTGCAAAAATACTGAGATGCACTTTCAGAAAACACATGTTCCAAGCACAACTGCCAGGTGGCTGCTCAGTTTAAATCAGAATCCAAACATTCTCGCGGTGCTCCCACAAAGCCGCAGCGCTGAGTGTCGCCAAGATGTCATTTACATGGCTGAGCAAGAGGCTCCACCTCCCCTTGGTGGTGGCATGCAAAGTGCCTTGTGCATCCTGAGCATGTGGAGAACACACTGGCAAGGGCCCACATGGAAATTTTCAGTGCTCCAGCCCTGAAAAACCTCCTCTAGAAAAAATTTGCTTCAATAGAAAACCTATCAGTGGTAGGGACTTTTCTCTTAACTGCTACAGGTTGAATACAATGGAAATGGGCAAATGTTCCCATTTTTTGGTGGGTGTTTGGGTTCAGAGAAAAACATCTTTTATCTAAAACATGTCTGGTGACAGGGAGACCAAGTGAGCTCTTTCTTTCCAGTCAGCAAAGAAATGTGCCATCCTTCCAGTGTCTTTCAGCTGTTTTACTGCAGCCAGGAACTACAGACAAATGACAATGGGTAAGAATGAAAATAATATGAGTTTTGTATTGCTTTGACCCTTCCAAATTCAGGCTCAGCTGGAGGTCTGTGCACAGTCAGACCAGTTCCTGTTTTATCCAAACTAGTTCATCCATCTCTCATAAAGATGCTAGCAACCAGCTGCGTTGATCCTCTTGTATTCAGCACACAGGGTTTCTGTAATGCCTGTGAAGGCTGACCCAGAACAGAGATTGGACAGAGCTAAAGAATAAAGTAGGGATTTATTAGAAGGCCTCAGTGGATACACCTTGGGCAGCAAAAGAGCCCAGCCAGGGCTGCACCCAAGATGAATCAAAATGGTCATAAAAAATGGACGACCAATCCATGATGACCAGTCACAGGGCCTCACACTTTTGTAAGTTCTGGTCCATTAGCATATTGGAATTAATTGTCTAATCATAGCTTTAACTTATGAAATCCCATCCTTCTTGTTTTTTTCTCTTCAGTCCACCATTGTTTATGTTCTTAAGCCTGAAATTTAGATCATTTATCCTTAATCCCCAACTAGAGAAAGAATTGTTTTATCTACCTACTCTGTGAAGAGAACCTACTATCCCCTAATATAAAGCTCATAAGTACACACTACAGCAGTACAGAATCTGAAAAATATAAAAACTAAAACCTGAGGCATCATCTGTGCTCCACAGAAAAAGATGTCACTTTAGACCATGCTCAGCCAAGAAGGTTTTTCCATCAGGAATCCACAGGTGTGAGCTCTTTGGCTCCAGGTGATTGTGTATCTCTTGGATGACCAACTCAGACCTGTGCAGTGCTGAGAATCAGCCCTGTGTGCAGCACAGAGCAAGAGAAAACTCAATTAACCCCTCATGCTTCCTCCTGTAATGACACCTCCCAAAGCACTGCTCCCTTCTTGAGGCTCAGCCTGCAGTCCTCCTCCCAGGGATAAAGCAGGGACATTCTCCCACGCCAAAGCAGTCACTACACACTCCCCTGCTTGGGTCTCTCTCTTCTTGACCCCTTAGGAAGCTTTCCAGGGTAATGGAGTGCCAGTTCCAGCTCCAAGGTTCCAGACAAGTTAACTAAAGGAAATGTATGAGGAGCTGGGAAGAAGAGGAAAATCCAGCATCACAGGATGTTCCAGTGTCCCTGGGGATTTGTCATATGGGTGAGAACATGAGCAGAGCACAGTGTGCCTGCCATTTGCTCCAGATACCTGCATTTCTCTACTCTTAATCAGTATTCAGAAGACCAATGCACACAAAGCCACAACAAGGAGAATGTCCTCTGCCCTTCACCCTTGATTTAGGCTGAGCTGAGAAGTCTGGGTTAAATGAACTACCTGGCCACACCTAGCAGTGGAAATCCATCATGGATTCCCAGTCCCCTTGGAGGAGGGATCAGGGTTTGCTTTGCTCTTGCATGCGTGCAGTCCTCTGCAGAAAAGAAAAAGAATTAGTCCTTAAACCAACTCTAAAAAGATTCTTTTAGAGTTGCTATCAGGAGGTAAAGCAGAGTAAGTGGTGAATGTGCCCTCATCACCCTTTCAGCTACGAAAGCAGAGGAAAAGTTTCATTTCCAGGCCTTTACAGAAATGAAAAACTTGTTTTGCATATTTAAACTGCTACAAAATTTGCTAAAATAAGCACATTTCTTAGCACCTATTAAGAAAATGTGACTATCAAAATGGTAATTGACACAAAGCAAATGGGGGCAGTGGCCATGAGCATATCTATGGCCATTTTGTGATGGGCACATATAATACAGGCAGAATTGCCAAACAACAGTGGACTATTTTTTTTCTTAAAACATTAAAAACCAGAGAAGTTTGTCCAGGAAATTTGCTGATGAGGGGGTTCCCAGAGCTCTCACTGCATGGTGGCATCTTTATGATAGCTTCAGCAAAAGGATACATCACTTTAGTGCAGGGAAAGAAGGAAAAACCAGGAAACCACAAGGCTACCTAGGAGCTACAGACTCTGTGAAAGCAAAACACTGCTGCATTTTCTTTTCTGCTGCAGAGCTCAGGGTGGCCCTTCAGTTGTGTTTCATTGACCTGACTTCATTTAGACGTCACAAGCAGCCACTGCCCTGGAAGAGAGGCCATGTGACACACAGAACTGACAGCTTCCATGGGCTGTCTGAAACACATCTTGGAGCTCAGGCTCCTCCAGCAATTACACTGTGATAAGAAATCATCTCCTGTAAACTTCAGCCCCAAGTAGCTGCTCATAGTCCGTTTGTGACAGTGTTTGTTTTCCTTGCTGTAATTTTTCAGACACTGTCATACTCTATTTACTCACATTGCTGTGGCTTTTGGAAGACTTAATTTTAATTGATATTTTACTGTGCTAAGGTAATTCTACACCATTATTCAAATAATATATGTGCACACATTTCTGTTATAAATAAATAAATTGTCAGATACATGTGTTATAATATTGACTTTTCTCAAATTAAGTTTTAGATATTTTTAATGGCAAGGAAACTACTAATATATATTTATAGATAGAGGAGTGTAGTGCAACCTCCACCCGTCCAAAATAAATGATGATTTGTTCCTTAAAACCATCATTCTCCAAAATTGGTGTTTAATTAATCACTCAGTGCCCATACTCTGGGGATACATGTATTTCTTTCATTTGATTAAGCTCTGAGACCTCAGTCAGTTTAGCACAATACCAGTAGGTGGAGTAATGGTAAAGCAAATGTCTGCTTCAGCTATTTATATTTATAAACAGCCATTTTTAATATCTTTTGCCGAGATTTGCATGAACTAGTTATACATATATATGCCACATATATATATATATATCTATACATAGAAATATATATTACTTACATGCACATACTTAAAAACATGTAGATTAATAGAAAATACTTAAGCAATGAAGCACTTCTCTGTCTTAAATCTAGCATTCTGTGCAGTTTTCTTCACTTTCTCTGTATTGGGTAATACATTTTGTGATTTGTGCTACAAGAAACCCTGCATTCCCACACACTTAAAGAGAACTGGTCAGCGCCTGAAGGGAGCAAGGACTCGCTGCAAGTTCCACTCTGGTATTGAGGTCAGTTGAGATGTGAGAGACAGCTTTGGTTAATAGTGTCATGTCCTTGCCAACCTGCAGTTGTGCAGCGTGCCCAAAGCCTTCAGTACCCTGGATAGGAGCATCATTAGCAAGACCTTTGTCCCGTGTCAGGGTGGAGGGTGGCTGTCATGGGTGAATGCCCTTACATGAAGTAAAAGTTTCTATGGATGCAGCTGCTATTTTTTCCTCCTCTCCGTTGCATAAAATCCTCCCAGCTCTTCACCAGGACTTCAGATAAACACTAGCAACTTCCAAGATTTCAGGTAGGAAACAGAGCAGAGCCTTAACAAAAGCTTAAGAGCTCAACAATCACTGCAGCAGCTTGGTCTCCTAAAGCAGTAATTTTAAGCCTCAAATTAAAGCCACTCCCATAGGTGTTATCAAAATATAGACACATCAGAAAATGAAACCAATGTGCACTGAAAGAAATAGTCTCATTTGGACTGCAACCTGTAGTTTTTGCTCAAAATTCCTACCAGTCAGATGCAGGGTGGTTTATTTCTTTCTGATAAAACAAGCAGGCACAAGTCCCTCTGTCAGTACAAGACGAAAACTTCTCAGTTATTATTAATGTCTTTTCTGAGTCACCACATTCAGATAAGAAGTGCACTACACTTCTGCACAGCTATCTCAGAATGATGTCTGAACCATAATAAAGAGAATACATTCCCTAATATCAGTGTTCATTTCATAAGTAAAATGACTGAGACTGAGCTTTGATTGTATGCAAAAATTAAAAACTTGGTCGGGTTATCGCCACCATTCTTCAGCTGGGAGATTCACAAGGAAAATGTATGTGCAGGAGTCTAATTTTGCTTTTAGTGATCGTAATAAATTGCAAATACCAACACAAAAGGAAAAAAAAGGACAGGATTTCCTCTGTAAAATTAATATAGGTCCAAAGAACTGTAAATATCAGACTCATTATATGCTCTACCTAGTATTGGTAAGGTTATTTCCCCTATCACCATTTGTTTTATGGAGCTATGTGGGGATTATTAATATTAAAGCATCTTGTTCTCCCCACCAAATCCACAAGTTCAAGAAAACATTTTATCACATTAATTTTAAAATACTGAATCCATCTGTGCTACCTTCTCTATGATTGCTCAAAGTCATTATAATTTTACTCAGATTCTGTTTGTAAATTACTTATGATTCATTTGGGGTTTTTTTATTCTTCCTGTATGCAGTACTCAGTAAACCAAGAGAACCTGTACTCTTGCCCCTGCTAATGCAAGCACTGCAGTACAATCATCTTCTACCTCCCTATTTTTCTCAGGGAGAAAAGGGGGATGTGCAGAATTACAGATATTTCAAACTAACCACCCATTTTCTGTCAGACAAAATATAGTCATACCCCTGAAAACAAACATAACCTCAACTTATACCAGAGAAAGCAGGTGAGCAAAAGAGGAGGGTAAAACACACCACAATCATTCAATAAAAAGAGTTGGAATATTAAGGGAATCTTGAATTAGCATGTTCTCCAGAGATCACGCTCAAAATATCTGACATGTTTTGACACATATGGAAAGAGTAAATGAGTTTGAAAGTTAAAGAAGAAAGGGAGGTTTTACAGAGCTGTTGCCTCATTTAGGGCTGTATTCTTTGAGCTGCTGTGCCCCTCTGGCAGCTCCTGCAGCCTTGCCAGTGGAAGGAGTCAGCCAGGGCACGCCCTGCACAGAAGGGGAGGTGGCCTCCAGCACTGGCCCCCTTTGGCAGCCAACAAAGCAGAAGAAAAGCCCCCCCAAGATCCAAGGCAGCACAGGCAGGTGCAAGGCTGTGTGGATGGGGCCAGGGTAGAGGTGGATGTGCTGCACAGGTTTACTGTGGCCTTTTCTCAAAAGGTAACCCCAGTTCACCCTCTGCACTGCTCCTTGCTGGCTGCTACATTGGCTCCTCATTTCTTCTTGCTTTGAAGCAGCAAAAGGTATGACTGTGTGGGAAAGAAAACCCCACCTTTTTAGCAGCTGAGTGCATGGAATTCAGTTCACATCTGATCATTTGGAAAAAGAGAGCTCGTATCACACACTGGCACTTATTCTTCTGCTGCCTCACATCCCATAGCCCTGGCAGAATAGGACCTACTACCTGAATTTCAGGCTTGGTTTTTTTCAAAAGAGACAAAAATGTCTTTCTTCTTCTTCTCCCTGTGTTTCCATCTTAATTGAGACCAAAATTGTTTTCTGCAGAGGCTTTTATTCTCATCTCAGGAGGATTTAGACTGAACAGGAATTCCCCCAATTTTCAAAATGATCACCTACTGTTACTCCAAGGCTACAAGATGAGAGCTCAAAAACCAGAACTATTTTGAGAAAAATCATACTATTTGCACTAATTTTCTAATCAATCCATGTACTTGTCCCCATTTCATCTTTTTATCCCACCCTTTCTTTTTCAGGTAGTGATTTTCATAGATTGTCTGGGAGAAGGGCATTGACCCTACTGTAGTCTTCTGTCTTCTCCCAATGAATCCTGTCCATGGAAACAAAAACCAAAAAACAAACAAACCTTTAGCATTTGTGGCAAGGGCCTTATCCACTGATGACAGAAGAGATGAATCAGGTCAGTTTTGCACTCCTCCTTAATCTGATTACAGAGTTTTCAGATTAGCTTTTACTTTGCCATTCACACTTATACACAGCATAAGGGGAGGTCTGACATGAGGGGTTAGGGGATAATTTAGTGTATGTATTTGCCCTTTTGATTTGTTTCTTGATGTCTCCAAGCCCAGAGGGTCCCTTTGCATAAATCTTATCTGATGCTGCCCAGAAAGGTAAGCTCACAATACAGCATTTCCTTCTGCTGGTGTTATTTCATAACTCCGCATCCCATTTCTGTGCCTGCGAGGGGCTGGGTCTCTGTGTCATGGTTTGCAGCACTTCATACATTACTCCCTGGGCTCAGAGCCATGGAGAAAAGAGAATTTAGAAACCAGAAGGGAAGAGGGTCTTAGTCAGATTTGCTATGAAGCAGAAATCAAGGGGAAGTCTGGAAGCTCTTGGCAGAAAATGAGACGAGAGAAAGTGAAGTGGGGGCAGAGGGGCATGAATAAAAAACAGACCTCTTCTGAGAACTTGAATATACTGCAGGGGAAATCCAATATTTAGCAGAAATATTTTTCTTCCCTAAAGAACTGTAAAAACCTAACAGAGACCTGCATGCAAATCTTAGGCTTATAGATTAATTCAGGTTGGAAGTGACCTTGGGAGGTCATCTGCTCCAACCTCTGGCTTGAAGCACAGTCAGAGCTGAATCCATTCCCACTCTGCATTTGTGAACAGGCATGTAATGAATACCACATCCTCAAGGAAGTGTCCTAGTCCAAGAAAAAAAAAAAAATCACATCCTAAAGTAGCTTGACATCTGCAAGGTAAAGGATGCATCCAGCAGCAGCTAACACAGGTATTCATTACACTATCACTTCAAAGCACAGCTTTCACATGTTAGCAGCAGCCTTCTTACAGCTTTGCCTTATCTGCAGTAGCACAAAATCTCAAGTAACATGCAGAGAAATGAGCAACAGCAATGCTTCAGTGGTAGGGGGATCAGAGGAAACCTCAAGAAAGATGTGAGGGAAATGTCCTTAGAGTCCTCCTAAATTTTCTATATAGAACTGCAAAATATGCTATAGCAAGAAACAAGATTCCCCACAGAGTTCATGTAAATGAGAGCTCTAAAAATGTGTGCTAGATACCAGAGGATTTGTTCATTATTAAACTTATATTGTGTTTACCTGTGTAGTGAAGATTGAGGAGGACTTAATTGCATGCTATGTCCTTGCCCTCTGACCTTCATGTTAATTACATTTTGCTGTAGTGAGAAATAGATGCACCATTTTCTCTTATTTCCCTAGGACTGAGACAGTTATTAATTCCTAATAAGATAGCTTTTTCCATCTGCAGAAGGCTATATTTTCTTTTCATTGCATGCACAGTACTCCCAGAAGCTTTTCATTTGCATATATTGGAGATCACTTCACCCATTTAACACTTCCAAAGTAAACTTGCTTAGAGCCACTGTGTGGCTGTGCTCTGGGGTTTAATCTCTTCCTGGTCTGTAATTATAACACCCACAGAAACCAGCAAGATGAGGAGGTGTGTGTGTGTGTGTATATATATATATATATATATACATATATTTATATATCTCCTCACACTTATGAGTGTGCATGAGAAGCATGGGCTTCCTGGCATCTTCAATGAGGTTCATTTTTTTAAATGTTAAATGTAAAGACTGATCTTCAACATGCTTCCCACTCTTCCTGTGGACCTATTATTGCCATGTCCTCTGGCTAAGTTTCCAGCAAAGATGAGGCTCTTTTTCTGCATAAGTAAAGATTTCCATTTTTTTTTTTTTTTTTTTTTAAATCTTTAAAAATGTTCTTTTTTTCAGATGGGATATTAATTGAAATTATATTCTACTCCCATCTTCACCTACTAGCTTAATAGTCATCACATTGCACAAATTATTTTTAATACCTTGAAAAATTCATTAAGTGAACAAAAGATCCTGACATAAGTCATAAGATTTTTTTTTTTCCTGAAATGTGAAGTTAATAAAAAAGGACTCTAGAATATTAAGGTCTACTTCTTAAGCCAACTTTCTTCCCATTTTAAAGAAGGGTCTTTCTGCTTATTTTCAGCAAATTTAGACTCTAAGCTCTGACTGAAGATATTATTAAATCAGAGGATTTTAACATGTGTGGACCTTCCAGCAAAAAAGGAGATTTTCAGAATAAGACTTGTTTTCTTTGTTAAGAGACTGGGCACAGAAGGCAGCAGTTAAGCTCCTTCTTAGGTTTCAAGCAGGGGAAAAGCTGCCATTTATAAGAGGACTTCAGTCCTCAGAAAAGTCTCTGCCACACAGGCAAATAAAATAGGATGGAGAGGGAAAGAGAAAGCATAGCCTGTGTGGTGCCAGTGGAAGCATCATGCCTTGCTGGAGCTTACAGAGGTGCTGAAAGGGCTGAAAATCAGTTGTTGTCACCAGCACAGCTCATTTTCTCTGAACTGTCAAGCATGAAGAATGTATTCTTGTCTTCCTCTAAGTTCAAGACAGCTCTCCAGTGCTGGTTTACTCAGGTGGGGTTACGTCCACATGTGCTCTCACTGCACCCCAATGAACCAGGATTATCATCAGGCTTCCCTGTTGATAAAGAAAAAAAATCAAAAAAACCTAACAAAACCCCAAACCCAAAAACCTTTCTGCCTTTTTTTTCCTATTTCTTTCACCTTACAGCTCCAACAAGATTTGACATTTGAAGGAATCGATCCAGTGAAAGCCTGCAATAACATGGATTTGAGATGAGAGGCAATTTGTGTTTTGTGATAATCATTGAGAGCAAAGCAGCAGAGCAATGGGCAAATCCATCTATCCTTCCACAAACCTATTTTCTCCAAGTCTCCCCAGCCCAGAAAGCCATTTTAACATAATTTCCCACTCCCTGCTCAGTGGCAATTCAGCTTGCCTTGCCAGGAGCTGTAGGACAGGACTGGTGAGGGAAGGAGCACAACACACCCCTGTGCCTGGCATTGTCACACTCCCTGCACTACTCAATGCCATTGTGAAATTACCAAGAACAGGAATTTAGTCCATTTTAACACTTAACAGACTTGCCATAGCAAAAGAAAAAAAGAAATTACCTTTTTTAATGAAAAGCTCTTTCCTTATACTGTTAAATCTGGTTTTGTATATAGTGTAAATATCTAAACCTGTATGTGTTTACTTACAAAGCATTGTTTTTTTCCTACTTATTTGGGATTTTCAAAGATAACTAGATCAGTCAGAAATCAATAGAATTTCCCACAGATGTGCATGAGTAACTCATTATCTCATATCTTATATTGCTTTTTCTCAAGTTGCTTTACATTTATCCATGGTATTTGACTGGTGTGTTGAGTTATCCTTTTCAAAGAGTCAGGGGGCAACTGCAACAGAAAACTGCTCATCCATCCCAGGCTTGACTTGAAATCCAGTGGGATTGAGCACATGTTTAAGTGCTGTTTCATGTGAACTGGCACCCTTCATGGCTCTTAAAGTTTCATGAGCATGCATTTGTCTGACTATGCAGAGCAAAAGTGGTGGGAAGGTTAAATAAACCAAACACATCTGAGAAACTTCTTTTCCCTTTTGTATTTCACTGCAATGAAAAAATGTCTCCACTTAGATGCAACCAAGCCTTTCATAAAACAAGAATCACTGGTTGACTGATTCTGATACAGCTATGAAAATACTTCTACATCTCATTTAAGTAAAGGGCCCTCCATAGTTGAGGCATTTATCCAGCTTTGTTAAACATCCCATCTTAACAGCAGTGGTTGATTAACCAAAACTGTAGCACAGTAATAGCTCAGACATGCACTAGAGGGTAACATATAATGCACTGCAAAATAATCCTACCCATCCCTTTAAAACATATGACATATGTCCAGGGCTTTTAAACTCTATTTGACTGCCATGTCCATATTTCATGTTGTAGAGGAGTATCTAGCAACCTAATGTGGTAGGATCATGAAATATAATTAAATCCTTGGTCTTTCTACTCTGATTTCCAATTACTGTCCAGTGTAGTGATCATATCCTCATATATGACTGAGGTAATTCGCTATTGTTTTCCACTGAAACAATTTTTTGGCATTGCTCATCAAACAAGGTACACTAATAGCAGTTTGTTTTATTTAGCCTGAAGTCCATAAGATCTCTGAAAGGTTAGATTCAATAAAAATTCTAATAATCCACATCATTTCATCAAGGAAAATTGGGCTAAAGCTACCAGTTCAAATAGGCAAGAGAAAACCACCAAAATTGATATTTGATACAGCAGCAGAACAAGTAAAGAACATATGACACACTACTACCTTTATGATCTAAAATTTCAACCTTTTTCCTTGGCTTGGAGTTGATTTTTTTAAAAATTCATTCATGGATGGCATCATAAACTTTGCAGCTGCAGGCCTCAGCATCAGGTTAAGAATTGCATAATGATGCCAAAGCTGTTTCTACTTTTGTCATTTAGTGCACATAGTCTTAAATCCAAACAGGGTTGTTAAAGATTAAAAGCAAAATAAATGGTCTTAAAAAGCCAGATAAGCTAAATTGTTACAGATTATACACGTCTCAGTTCAAAATCATTAATGGCTCTCAGAGTAAGAGATTAAAAGACAAAAATAACCTAATTAGAAAAGATTTACAGTGGGGAGTTGAATTATTTGTGCTCAGAGCAAGGCAGGATTTGATCTGAAGCACACGACAACGCATTGGCAGTGATGAGGATGACCAGGAATGTTAACTAGCACAGCTCTGCCCTAAACCAATCAAAACTGTGTGAAGAATAGCTGAAAACAATTTGGACATGGCATCTTGCATATAATGTCTGAGAACTTAGCCCACTTTGCATTGCCTGAACAAAAGGAATGTTTAATTATGAGCTTTCAGATATCTCCTTCACTATACCTGTAGTATGCAAAGCAGTGAATTTCAACGGCAATTTTCAACAAAAGCATGTATATTTATAAGCAACTCTTATGCTATATTTGTGAAGGGAATTCTGAATAAAAGGTAGCTATACTACTGGTGTTGGATGATTTCTTAGCCATCAGCAGGGAAGCTGCAAAATAATTTTGACTGAACTGAGCACTCAAGGGTAAATTCAGATTTCAGTTACCCGTGTGTAATGCCAGTGATTTGCATTCAAGAAGCTGTGGGTAGAATCTGGCCTCAAGGAAATAGCTTGTGTTAGTGCCATAACCTTTGTTTTACAGGGAGTACAACACTTGACCCAGAGGAAAAACACACCTCTTGTAAACCAGGTAAGCAAATGGGCACAAACTTGCTCAAGACATCACCAGCATAAATCAGAAATAATCTCATTTCCATTTAAAAAGAAACTAACACTGTATGAAAGAGAAGTCTGCATGGTTGTTCTGATTTTGGTGTTGCCATTTTCATTCAAATAATTTGTAATTTACCCATTAGATGCTGATGGTTGGATTCTGAAGAATTTACTGCTAGATTTCTTTAGCTATTAAATTTTCCTGTAATCATCTTCACCCATTCATGGCTACAGCAACACTGCTCCATGCTAATATCATCAAGATCTCTGCCTCGGTTAAATATCTTCGAGTGGGGCCAGAACTTAGTGCTTTCCAACTCTACAAAAATACCAAGTTGTGACACTCTCAAATAGAAAACACTCGGGGAGTAGATAATCATATCCTTAAGAACAACATATTAAATTAACAAATGCATTATGGAATTCTTTTTCAGTGCAAGATTGCTTACAGTTCTGGTAGTGTTCATGCTTTCACCATCATCCTATTCTGCATTCTCATGGGTTCAGTGGGGCACTTTCAGCCTGGCTTATGTCCACTGCATAAGAGGATGGTGAGAAAAGCCTGCAGACCAAGGCTGAAGAATTTCAGTGTATTTTTTGCCCCTGCCTGTGGCCAACTTGCTGGTCACAAAACAGCCAAGCTGCATTAAATCTATTATGTATTTTTATTGCTGGTTCTGGCCAGGAGGCACTGTGTGAAGATGACATCCACTGCCTTGCCTTAGCCAAGCTCCATTAGGAATGAGTAACAGAAATATCCCTGTGGGCACACTTCCCCTTGCTAGCATGCTGCCTAAAATTCCAACTCAAAATTTAGCTGGTATCACTGTTAACTACAAGTGAAATGCTTATCTAATTATGCGAGCACTTCCTCCTTATTTCCTGTTGTTAAATCACCTGTAAAAAGAAGTTAAAAAATAATTTGCTTATCATTCTCTAGTTTATTTTTAACACTGCTAATCTGTGCAAGCATATGCCTTAAGTGCCACAAGGATTTTATGCAGCCCTAAATGCTGCTGTGAATATTTGTCTTCTTTCCCGACTCCTACCTGTCCTACAGGCAAGGCTTTAGGTACTAATGCAAGGAATAATTTGGTAACCCATTTTAAACACAAAGAGGATTATAAATTTTTCAAAGAGATGTTATATTCAAACCAGTATGAAAAGAATGAAAATAAAACTACAAATACAATGATTATTTTGTTTTAGAAAAATCTTTGGACAGCAAACAAATGAACATTCTATATTTATAGAGATGAGCAGCCATAATATAACGAAAAGTAAAACCACAGGAATTTTTGTTTTATTGGTCTCTCTGGACTTGCTACTGCATTAAAAAAAAAAAAAAAAAAAGAAAAAAAAACCCCAACAAGCAAAATATTTCCAGACAATTAAAAAAAAAAAAAACACACCAAAAACACCCCAAAAAACAAAACAAAAAAAACCCCAAAAAACACAAAACAAAACAAACAAAAAAAAAACAACAACAACAAAAAAAAAAACACACCAACCTAAAACCCCACAAAAACAAAAAACCTCAAACCAAAAAAACTCAAACAAAACTTCAATCTTACTACTAGGCTAGATAGAAAAACAACAGGGTATTTTCAAGTTACATTAAAAAAGACCCCAAACTTGCTCTGTTTCAATAGCTTTAGTACTTGTATCAATATGATCACGAATGACTGAACTTAGGGTAAACAGAAATGAAGTCTGCATTTCAAAATCAAAACTAAAGCACAAAACAAATTTTGCATAAAATTTAAGCCTCAGAGGCTAAGTAAATGCATGTTCTCCTGCTAAGTTTCATTCCTGAGCCAAGGACACATCTTTCTTTCAAACTTAAAGCACAAATAAGAAATGTTTTAATGAATTCAAATCATAACCATCCAGTCCCTGAGGACTGGAGAAGAATCAGTTTTGTCTGGTTTAGTCTATTATAAAGTCATATTATTCCCATTTGAAGGATATGCATCATCTGTGAGGACTCCGCCGAGTTCATCCTTCCAGAACATGAGCATCTTTCCATTTTCACTAAGTTGCACAGTTTCTCACATATGCCATGTAATACATTTCCACAGGGGGGAAAAAAGAGAGATCTACCACCAAGAATCCTGTCCTACTGAGATGGTCATCTGTGCTCCACAAACACGAGATCTTTGTACTTGCAGAGGTACATAATTCAGCAGGTCTTCCTTTTGTGTACCTACCCAAATCCCACATGCTTCACAAGCAAACAGAGCCTGTGGAAAACACTGTTTCAGCTGACAAGAGGGCTCCAGCTCGCCAGGCTGGCTGGTCCCATCAGCACACAGCACTGATCCCTGGGTAACCAAATGCGAGTTTGGCTGCAGAAATTTCTCCATGTGCAAGGAGCCAAAAGCGCGAACTCGCTTTTTCCAGAGTGCTGGGAGCTAAATTAAACATTTAGTGCTCAGCTCCTGCCTGGAGAGCCCAGCATGGGGATGGGCAGCTGCTGCCTGTGAAGGCATTGAGGGCACACCTCAGCTCACCTCCTTCCTTGCTCTGCTGAGCCCTGGAAAATTGTAGGAACTAGAGCTGGGTAACCTAAATCTAGCAGGGCACCTGTGCAACCCACTCACTCTGAACTCTGTGGTTTTCAACATGGCTGTTCTTTCTCCATCCTGGTCATTGATAGTTAAGTGATAATTAAGCATGAGACATATCACTTCAAGACCAGAAAGGAAAGCTGTATATCACTTTTATCCAATACAATAAATACAATTAAAAGGAACTATTGCTGTCTCTCTTAGTTTTCCTCCATATATATCAGCTGTCATTCCTTGAGCTTTAAAGTGCTTGAATAATAAACCTGCATGGAATTGAATTACTTCAGTAGCAAGTTGATTAGTTCCCACATCCAGTAAAATGTCTGTGGTGTCTCATATATTTGGCATTTAATGTTGTAATTAATAAGTCTTGATCATGTGCCTCTTACAGCCACAGGTCAGTGACAACAGTGACATTCCCTTTCTCAGCAGGAAATTGAGCCTCCAAGACATTTTCCTAAGACACTTTCAATTATGATAAATTGTCAGATTTGCTTCAGTCATTTTGAGAGCTACTTGAAGTATATCTTTCCAGGTAAAAGCAGTGCAAAGATATAGAGCAGAGTTGGTTGGAGTTTTTGCAAATCACATTTTGGGGAGTATTTCAGCTTTTTTAGGATCGTTATAGATTCCCAAGTGAAAGGTGTGCTTTTTCAAGTACGTGTCTTTCCAACTTAATCTAGCATTTCCAATAGAGTGCCAGATACAAAATTGCTTTAAATCTGTGTAGCTCCATTGATTTCAATGGTACATGTTCCATTTATTCCACACAGGGATTTGTCCCTTTAATTTAATGTTTTAAAGGCAATGTTGAAAGTCATTTATACTCCTTTTCTTTTTAATGATGTACGTAAGAGATTATTGTTTTTTTAACAATATTTTGTTAAATATCAGGACATTATTTGCTCAATTTTTGCAATTATGTTGACAACATGACTGTGAAAATACTAGTGGACGTACAAGGATAGAGGTATTTTTCTGAGTTATCACCTAAAACATGTGAAATCTAGTCCAGATAGAGTGTTGGGGAGAAAAAAAAAAGAAGAACAAAAAGCAATACTATGAAAACAACATTGCTACAGCTACTTCTTTGGCACCCACAGTAAAGATACCCTGGGTTTTAATCTATTTGCAAGGTTACCAAGGTCACATACATGCAGTTTTAAAATAATGCTCAGCATATCAAAAAAATTAAATCCTGACAAAAATAAGTCTATTAATTTATAATTGCTAGTAAGAATGAAAAATTGCATTAAAAAGGAGAGAAAATGCTGCACTTAACACCTCTGATACAATATGCCAAGGGGATAGAGAGGCAGAGGAAGAGGAGGGGGGAAAAAAGCATCCTTTATGTTGCTTCCCCTTCCTGGATCTTTGTTCAGTTACACTCTCTGATCAAGAAATGTTTCCTCTGAATTGAAGACAAATTGCTGAGAACTCTCTAATTATCAGCCTGGCTGCACATACTTAACATTTACAGTCCCACCTTGCTGTTCAGGTTTGTAATGCTGCCAGTCCTGACACACACACACAGAGCTTAGACTCCCAATGTATTCCTAATTTCAGGAAGGAACAGAGTTTGGGTCCTCTTCATTTCTGTCTATTTTTTTCTTTTAGTCTTCAGGGAGCAACTTTATCAAGGTTTCTCTTTTCTGACAATCAGAAGAGCTAGAAACTTATTTCAGTTAAAGCTGAAATTTTTATACAGCCTTGTGTCTGGGATGTTAAGAGAAAAAGGAATTTGAAATATCATGAGACCTGGTGCTACTGCAATAAACAGTAAGAACTTATAAGATGGTGTGGTACAACATAAAATAGTCATACTTTCCTCAAAAAGAAGAAGCCCCCAAGCTTCAGGAAGCATGTTATTAATCTTCTAAGTTTTGCAGAGTTAAAACCTCAGCACAGCGAGCTCGCTGCTTTGCCCAAAATCATGGAGTCAATTAAAAAAAAAACCCATAAAAACATCAAACAAATAAAAACCCCAAAACTCCCATGGAATCAAAAACCTTTGGGTTTATCACCTGCTAAGTGGGAGTGAAAATGCTGCACCTTGCTTTAGACCTGCAGTGGATATTCCCTGAGGAAACCCTGTGTTTCTTGCTTTGGGAGGCAACTCCTGGTGCTGGAAATGCCAAGCATCGAGAAATGGCAAGGGATGAAATCCTTTCTAGCAAAGACTGAGTTTCTGCCCCTCTGCAGAGTCCTGAAGGACCTTCACACCCTTCTCCTGTGCACATCCCCCAGCAAGGTGTGGTGTGAAGACCTTGGAGGTGTCACCTGCTGGTGCCAGTAACCCCAAGGTGGCACAAGCCAGGCTGGACGCGTCAGCTCAGGCTCAGTGGCCATCAATTGTTGCCCCAGGCACTGTGCCCAGGGGACAGAGCTGCTCTGGGCACTGGACAGCTGTCATGGGTTGCAGTGCAAGATATAACCAAGTGTATTCTACGTTAGAACTGGGATGGGGGATCTTCTGTTGATAAGCCAGCTGATAAGAAATCATCAAAGAGCAGTTTTCCTTATCTCTTCCACGACCAGGGATAAGTCTTCTGCTAATAGGCCATTTGAAAACCACTGATAAGCTTCTTTAAATCCATTGGGAAATGCTACAGCCAGGGGGCGGAGCCAAATATCTCTACCTGGATAAAAAACCTGAGGATTGGAATCAGCCTTCTCCATTTNATTGGAATACCAGACAGCCTTCTCCATTTGACTCCCAGAGAAGAGCAGGCCCATCCATCACTGGATTTTTCTCCAGGACCACTGCTTCAACAGAGCCACACTGCTACTCCAGGAGGAGCAGCCACCATTGCAAGCAGACTGCTGCCAACACCCTGACCAACAGGGTGTCAGGCTGTATTCTGACTTTGTCAGTGGTTCTCTTATTGCATGTATTTTGTTTCCTTTTTGTTTTATTTTCCCTTTTCCTAATAAATTGTATTTCTGACTTGGGGTGTCCTGCTGGTCTTGCTTCTCAAACCAGAACAACAGCACACACAGTACTCCCCATCCCCTGGAACTTTGGAGTTCACTTGTGCAGAAGCCACTTGTGACAGTGCAGGGGTGTCCTCAGGCTCATGTCTCAGAGGGCACAAACACTTAACTAAGTAGCACCTGTATTAAAACCAGGGCTTGTGCACTACTGAATAGAAAACAAAAACTTATTTTAGACTGAAGAGAGTCACTATAATTTCCTCACATGCTAATTGTATTTTTTGCTGCTCTAAAATCCTTCTCTCTCTTTAAAACACTACACAGTGAAATTTGTTTTGATGCTGCACTCTAGCAGACAAATTTACCAGTTCTGAGAGTGTTTAAGATGACCTCTTTCCTCCTCCAGATTCCTCAATATATTTACCCTTACTTCAGAGAGGTTGTCAAGGCACTTTATAAATGTGAACAGTAATTTATTTTGCAAATTAAAAAAAAGTAAGTAGTCTCACGAAACACTTTGAAAATAATTATGTTTGTATTACAAATTAGTAAGAAAAATCCAGAAAATTGGTGGGAGACTGAAACTAATTATCTCCTTGGAAACAACCAGTAAAGAACATGGACACCAACATTAAACTATTCCAAAGAAATTAAAACAACAACAAGAATATTTAGAAGGACAATTGTTGAAATAATTAAAAAGGAAATGAGATAAATACCACAGACTGGATAAAATACAGAAAGAATAAAGAGATGAAATTTAAATAAGGAAAAAATAATGCAAAACCCATTTACTATAATAGCAGAAAAACATGAAGCACCAGTGAAACCCTGATTCTCACAAGTAAACAGCCTGACTGATAAGATCCTGCTTTTCCTAACTGTAGGAATTGCACCCAAAGGTGCAATCAAAGGATTTCCTATCCTCTGGGTTTGTAATGTGCTGCTTGCTAATTTGTAAGATTTTTATTAAATTCATATGATAATTTGAGCTTTTAATACTTTCTCTTTGCAATACACAGAACCTGGGAAACAATTTGTTCATGTAACTAAGAGGGTCTCCATCAACTAGCTGTGAATATACTGGCTATCTTTTGTTTAAAATTAAAAAAAAAAACCACCCACAAATTAAGTGATTTCTTGGAAACAAGAAAAGCCATTAACTTAAAATGCACAAGGTTTAAAGTAAGTGTGGGAAAGAGCTACTGAAAATGAAGGAGATACTCATGTGAGCAGTCAGAATCTTCCCTGGCTGTTCACAAGTCCTTTCTGATGTAAAAACCCATTCCTGGTATCTCTTGGACAGACATCCCTCTCAGAACAAGCTTTGTCTACACAATGTCATTTCAACACCTATCTCAACCACAACAGAGGTACCTTCATCACATCAATCTTTACTCACTGCTGTGTCATAAAACCCCTAGCTCATCCCTATTCACCTCATCTGTCTGACTCACTGACTAGCAGGGACTGGGAATTTTAAGGTGACAAGACTATTCAATGGAAATCAAAGTGTCCTGCCTAACCCAGATGCTTTATACAGGAAAATCTTTCTTATGTCAGTGTTTTATGCTTTCTGTTTCAGGATGGAAAGAAGAAAGGAGGACTTTGGAGACAATTTGATCTGAAACAAAACACTGTTGTCTTTTTAAACCAATCCATGCCACTTCATTTTGGACTGGATTCACCAATATTCGATTTCCCAGAGCTGCCAGGACACCTCACCTGAGAAATTTGTTCATTCTAGAGCTCACCTTTTCCCTGTAGGTACCTTTATGGAGCTCCAGCTACATTTACACACCACAGCAACCCCTCCAATTAAACTCTCAAACACATGTCTGACTCATAAGACTTTAGTGCCTGAGAGAGGATTAGTTAGAGCCCAAATCTGAGGCAAAGTAGACAAGGAACTGAGTTTTAGTTTTCATAAGGCACTGGTCCCACCTCAGGCAGGCACAGTGCAACATCCAGCCTAAAAACTTTTGAAAGTTCAGGGTTTTTTTTGATTTTCCACTGTAAGAATAATTTTATTTTCCTCTTAATCCAGGAAAAAAAAAAATATTTTGAAAACACAGTTTTCAAGCTCCTTCACATCACTTTGGTTACCATCCAACTTTTATGTCTCTATGGCTGTTCACAATGTCCCTTAACACACCCCATTCTTTTCCATCCCTTTGTCCTCCCCAAATGCACCCATTGCCACTTCTCCCACCATCATCTCTCCCATCCCAGCAGGAATTCCTGGGGCTTGAAGCAGCCACGGGCAGCAACCACAACTGCACCTCAGCCTGAGTTAGGGCTCTAAGTCAAAAACAGAGGTACAAATCTTGGTCCCAGCCTGCTGGGAGAGAAGGGAAAGCTGTTCCCCCCTGCAAATTTGGGAGGATGAGTAGAAAGAAGGAGCTGGAGCAAAAGGCACACTCTTGGAGGTACTGGCTCAGCAGGGAAGCAGATGTGCTTTGGGTTGAACCTCAGCTGGGCGCAGCACGAGGAGAAACCGGCACAAAGGAGAGGCAGGAAGGATGAAGTAATTGCTGATCTTTACAAGCCCTATGTAAAATACCATTCATAATGGCGATGACAGTCACTTTCTGCAGACAGGCACAAAGGGCTTTTTCTTCCATGGCACTCTGACAGTTTAGGCAGGAAGAGAGAGGTGGCTAGTGGAAGCAAATTGTCAGCGATCTGTCACCAAAGAGCAGATTGCTTTTCCCCTCCCGAATTTTCTCTCCTGAGTTGAGATTAGTCTCTATTGAAACCCAGGGTTCTGTTCATCACTGGCCAGCACCCACAGAGATGAAATTTCTTTATCAGATCTCTCTAAATAACTAGTTGAAGCTCAAATCACTCTGACCTTAGGACGAGGAGGAACGGTCGTTGCCAAATTCCAAAGAACAAAGAACGATGTAAAATAAAGCTCCATAAGGAAAAATCATTAAAGCTACTTTTCTGCATGCAGGCTGCTGTAGCACAAATTCAACCCAATGCAATCACAAGGGAATTAAAGCAAATAAAATTATTGTAAATAAATTACTACTCTTAAAACTACTTCAATTCATCTATATTTAGGCACATGTACGACAACAGAAATTAATCTGAGAAAAGAAGATACAGTTACACATGAAATGCTGCTGCAGAGTACCAGGAGTTTCTGAAAGCAAGGGAAAGTCTCCTTTGTTTTATTTGACTTTGTTTTGATAATCACTTAGCTGTTTACCCAGGTATAATGTCATCTTCTTTGCAGAATACTAAGACCCATGTGGAAAACAGAAATGTCTCCTAATTATTTCCTTCTAAAAGCAAACAAGAGAATTTCATAGCTTGCGTAATTGAATTTGAAAAATGCCAAGAAAGTTTGTTCTCTTTATAGCCAAAGTTAAAACAAATTACTTTGGTGAGGGCTGAAATAGGGGGTGGAAGGAATGCAAGTTTCCATTTAATTTCCAGGTGCACACATACTTTGTCTTTAGTTGTCAAAAGGCAGCCTTTCCATAAGAGGCTACAACAAACAGATGAAATAAAAGCAAAGTCTCTGTCACAGAGGCTCTGCCTTTGTTCTGTATTTGTGCAATGCCCAGAACACTGAAGCTCTGGCTTCGAAGTCAGATATAAATAATCATGGAAGGAAATGAAAGAATAACACGAAAGAAATCAAATACATGGGTAACTTGAAAGAGGGGATAAAACTGTATTTATGCTGTTTAACCCTTGCTTTTCTAGCTCGTGATGCTGCCTTAGGGAAAGAAGGTATTTCACTACAAGTCAGCAATATTTACAATAGTCTTCTTTGCAGCGTGTCAAAGGTAGCACCAATGGAACATTAAACTCATATATATTTATATAGCAATCACACTCTGCAGCAAAACAGCTCAGTTTCTGCCCTTGGAGCGTGGCCCACTTTGACACAGAGGAACCCATGAGAGCCCTGATCAATATGTAGGTCAATATATTGAAATTATCAAAATATTGGAAAGGAATAATTTCTGCATGCCAGGCACCATGGCAGCCTTTGATATCTATATATAGAATCCAGAAACCCAAAATATCTCCTTGATCTCTAGGACAAGAACAAGAGCAAGGTGCCAGCCCACCTGCAGGTCGGGTGCCTGTTGGTGGCTGATGAGCTGCTGCTCACCAAGCCCAGCCCATCAAATGCTGTGCCTCAGTGCCAGGACCCTGCAAAGCTGGATCAGAACCTTATAGCACAGTACAACAGGGGACATCTTTCTCCCAAAAGTTACTGTTCTTATCCCTTTCAACAGAACCACAACAGGCACCAAAGCAAATGTCAGCAATTTCCTTGGATTGATAAAGCTTCAACAGCAGGAACAGCATTCTCTTGGAAGTGATCCACAATCCTTGGAAACAAGACAACATTTGAACTTGCCTCAGTGTCTTCTGTGCAGAGGTATTTGAGTGGTGCATAACAACATGTGACAATTAATTTCAGCACTTAAGTACAGATCTGAGCAGCCTGCTCACCACGATGTGTGGTGATAAGGGAAGGATAAGGGTGCTCCAAGTACAGTCACTTCATTCCCATTGCACAGGGAACATCATCAACTGAACGTGTGAGATGGATAAACATGTAGTAGATTTTGTATTTATGAGATTGTCACATCTCAGTTGGTAAGAGCAGAAAAAAATTAATGGGATAGCCACAGCCCTCTGCATATTTTGTACCACAGTATCTCAAGCAGCGCTTTCAGATCTTGCTGCTCTTTTGTGGGTTTGCAGGAAAAATAATGTGCAAAGGTAGACAAGAGAATGAAAGCTGGCTGCCTTCAGAGGGGTGTGTAGACATTTTCTTGAAAATATAGCAGGAAAACGTTGCCAGGTAAGTGTACCAATATTGCTCAGAGCAGAGCTACAGAGTAAAAATATATTGGTATTGTGATTTTACAAAGTCATGTTCCCTGACTGAGAAATGCATTCATGACAACATGCAGAAGAGATGGAAAGAGACACAGTAATACCTCTGATTTCACCAGATGACTGGAAAACTATAGAAAGCAAAGGTTAAAATGTCACAGTGGCTCTTTTTTTTTTTTTTTTTTTTTTCCTGCAGAGGAACCTGGCAGAGGTAGCTTTTGCTGTTGGTACAATTGCTGATCTACAGCTGACATGAGGTTCCAATAGAGTTATTCCCAAATCATCCATGTGCAAAGAAAGCATCTGTGTTGTTTCCACCAGACCACAGCGCTAGCAAGCGAGACGCCAAAGGAAGGAAATGCTACAGCATCATCACTTTGCATTGAAGACAACAAGGCTATTTCAGAAGACAGCAAGCCTGATATTAGTTCATATTATAATCAAAACAAATCAAGCATGGACAATTTGGATCACCTCACCAGGCTTTATACACACAGGAGGAAAATTTGGTGGTAGCCAGTGGTAATATGATTCTGATGCACTGTGCTGAATGGCTACATTTGTCATTTGGCATTCAGAGTTCTCAGACTCAAATTCTGCAATGTCCTCTGATTGCTGATTGTTTCTGGAGAAGTAGTCAACAACTTAGCTAAATAAATGATAATACAGTGGCTTTTCAATCTACAGTTTGTATTGGATTTCAAGCATTTGAGATGGAAATGCCAACCTGCTTGCAGCTGCTGCACTTGTTGAACAGCAGAGATCAACAAAGAATCAACACTGGCACTTGTAACCACACAATAACAACATAAAAGTGAGAATGTACATCCAAGGGTTACATTACAAAAAAAAGTTCTGCAGAAATAAAAAAAGCCTAAAAATCCTGAATCACAAAACAATGCAACATGAATGGCTACATCTACACAGCCAGAAAATCTGTTATATAGGAGAAAAAAACATGACAGGTATAAAATGTATGTCTCTGCATTGATCCCAGATAAAAACAAAGATAATTAGATAATTATTTTTGACCTATGGGCTAAAGCATAAGAGTATAACTAATCACAACAAAGTAATCTATGCAAGAAAAAGAAATAGAACCAAGGAGAGAAATGAAGACAGGCACATAATAGATGAGAAAAGAGGGTGATAAATGAAAGAAAGAGTAAATCAAAAACCCTCACACAGATCTTTTAGCTCAGCAAATTTAATGAACATCTTGGAGTTTTCTAAGTTTACCGAGGAAGCACTGCTCAACATTTGAGTTGAAAAATCTTCTAAGCTAAGCATAATAAGTATAATACAGGCCTAAAGAGTGTGAGGGAAATAGTGGAGAAAGCCAACAAAAATTCAACAAAATGCGAACTGAGTCCTGTGAGGAGCTGCTAAATGGAGCTGGAAGCTTGATGAGAGGGCTGCAGAACAAGGGCCTTAATCCATATTTGCTGATGCAAGTCTTGAATTCTGAGTGGTGAAGTGTCAGATCGTTTGTCTGGCTCTTTTGAAATTCCCACTGCCAGTCTGTGAGCCTCTGGTCAGGCAGGGAATGGCATTTTTCTCACTGAATCACTAAGCCAAAGACCCATCATCCTGTCAGGGGCTGGGAGGGGCTGCTGCTGATGGAAGATGTGTGTTTGGATTAAGAAACCCAGCAATATCCCCTCAAAATAGATACATTGGCCTAAATGCTCTGGTTAAGTGTGAGTTCCACCGTGTTCTTCCCACTTCAATTTTCCCTGTGGTTTTAATTGAAAGCTGTACTGCATATTGTCCATCCTAAAATATTGACTGATTCTGCTGTGCCTTGCTGGACAGCTGCTGTGTTATGGCCCAGAGGTAATTGATGGAGAGATCCCCCTGTCCCCTATGCTGGCTGTTCCACTGGGGAACAGAATGTCTTGCTTAATGCCTGCAGAGCACTCAGATCCTTAAATGAAAAGCATAAGAGCACAAAATACCATCATCATTAGCTAGAAGGGCCACTGCAGAGCAATGGAAAAATATTCCTTTTCCCTGCCCATCTGGGGTTTTGCACAGTGCCTAAGCAGTGCTCCCATCCCCTGCCAGCTCAGAGAGCAAGAGATCAAATCTGTGCCTCTGGCATAATAGTGCAGAGTGCTAATTACAGAACTACCATAAAGCATCTGCTGCAATGCATAACTGTAATTCCTTGGCATGCACAAACACAGCACCTCTGTGCTCAGAGAACAGTGCTGGAAGCAAATCCTGGGGCCCAGAGCATGAGTGGCCCTTGAGAGAGTGTCCTGGGGCCCAGGTGAAGGGAGGCAGAGGAGCAGGGAGAGGCACCAACCCCTGCTGCATTCCCTTTGTGCAGAAGAGTGACAAGTGCAGGCTCTGCACTCACACTTTGCACAGCAGCAAAGCCCTTGAAGCTGCCACCTATCCCTTCCCAGAGCAAGGTCAACTACCCAAAAGGGAAGTAGGAGCTGAGGAATGTACAGAAAATATACCTTCCTTTCACAGCCCAGGATCATCCAGAATTAATTGTGGGACACTGTGGAGCCTCACCCTGCCAGGGGATGTCTCAGAGAGGTTTGGCATGAATTAAACTTCCCCAAGGCACAACCTTTCCAAGAGCTCCCACAGCCAGGCATTCCTTGTTGCCACTGCACAGATGTGTATAAATAGGATGTCTTTGCACCAAAAATAATACTGGCATAGACAAAGCGCAAATTAAGAATTAAAATAAATCTTCTGTTTATAGTTGTTTGGAAAGGGATGAATGAGGATACTCCTCATTCATGCAGTAAGCAGTTACTGACTACAGGGACCAAGAGTACTCATACACCAAATATATTTTCCTGGTTTTAGGATTGGAGGGATGTATCCTTCCAATACAGCTCTCTGTTTTAAAGGACTTAGAAGGCCTGTCTAAAAACTCATACAATATATCAGGTTTATAAACTGGGAGATGAACTCCAACAGGATGGAGTCTCCAGGAAAGTCATCAAATGCTCCCTTATTCCCAGCTGTGGTACATGGATTTGAAAAAGTGACACAGAATGTGCCTGCACTCTGCACCAGGGTCACAGGCAGAAATTATCTGCTGGAAGCTTTTTGTTAGTATGAAGCTTCTCTACACTGCAGCCTTGATGTGTCAGAAAATATGTGCTTCAGTGCCTGCAGGAAATACCTGTCCTGGCCTATTACACCTCTCTTTTCATCAAAGAAGAAACACTTCCAGCAACTATTGCTATTATTTTAAAATAGTATCACATTTTATTCATCAACACTAAATAGGAACCAAACCTGAACTCTGCTTTGCAAGAAAGGGACAAATTAAGCCATTCATTCCACAATACCAATTTATCAATTTTATGCTGGCATAACTAACCCTGAAGACAATAAGACCAACAACAACAAAAAAGAGTAACCCTGTGAGTAAATTCTGTGAAAAATGCAAAAGTGCACCAAGCTGTCCTGCTAGTATCTTTACAGTAAAAACAAATGTAGGCACTTATTCATGCACAATGGCACAAGAGGAAGTGTATATGAAAGACTCTTCAGCCTGAAATGGATAAATGGAGATGAAACACTGCTTTTGATGCAAGGCAAATCAGAGAAATTGGAGGCTTTTGTGAGCTGAGTTTCCTGCATTTGTTTTGTCTGCATAGAAAGGCCTTTAGTAATTCAATATTAAAATAAGAAGCTTCCTCACTGCCAAAATGAGTATCAAACGAGACTGGCACCCAGAGGGTGGTTTAGCACTGCAAGAGGCTCCCAAAAGAATTGGTCACAGAACCAGCCTGACAGAGTTCAAGAAGTGTTTGGACAATGCTCTCAGTATTCTCTAGTTGCTACAGAATTGTTTATTATTTTCATTCTTGTCTCAAACTTATTTTCACTTGAGAAATGTTACATTTTCTTTTTTGTTGTACAAGGCAAAAAATATTCTTTAATAGAAGGTCTTGATCAATATAGAAATGCGGCTCTACTAAACATTTCTACCACTCAAATCAAAAGTATCTAGCATAGACACCATCTTCATCAGGAAAAAAAAGCTGTAACATTAATGAATCAAAGTCAGTAAAAAGCATTGGAAGAAAATAGTAAAATACAAATACGTTTTTCTGCTTTTGTCTGAGAGGATTGCTGGTGCTTCCTGAACGTTTCTCAGTTTATTCTGCTGACACAAAGGTCCTTCCCTTCCATCTTTTAATATTAGATTTTGGGAAATTCAATTGACCACAGTGCTCCATTGTCTAAATCAGTCAGCAACACAGCATGCAAGAAGTCAAGAGAAAAAATGTATTTTAAAAGGTGTTGCTTCCATAAAATCCAGAGATAAAGAATTTATTACTTCTGTCCTCATCACTGAACCAATTCTACTGAAGACTGCTTATGATGGCACATGTGTGTACATGACAAAATCAAGAAAGTTAAAAGATCTTGTCTTAGATAAATATATGTGGGAAATGCATCTGGAGATTGTCTTTGGGACAACATAGATTTAGAGATGTTACTGTGTTACTTACTCATTTTTAATTAATCAGTAATACAAAGTATTTCCAAACAGGCTGGGGGGAGAATGGATTGAGAGCAGCCCTGACTGGGGGTGTTGGCTGGTGAGGAGCTCACCATGAGCTGGCAGTGTGTGCTCACAGCCCAGAAAGCCAAAAACAGCCTGGGTTGCATCCAAAGTAGCATGGCCAGCACATGAGGGAGGGCATTCTGCCCTTCTGCTCTTCCACCTGCAGTGCTGCATCCAGCTCTGGGATCCTCACCACAGAAAAGTGGAGCTGCTGTGGTGGACACAAAAGTGATCAGAGGACGGGAGCAGCTCTGCTCTGCAATCAGGCTGAGAGAGTTGGGGCTGCTCAGCCTGGAGAGGAGAAGTCTCCATGGAGACCTCACTGCAGCCTTCCAGTGCCTAAAAAGGATTTAAAGCAAAGCTGGAGAGGAGCTTTTCCCAAGGGCAGGTAGGGATTGGACAAGGGAGGGATGGCCTTAAGCTAAAAGAGGGTAGATTTAAATTACATAGGAGGAGGAAATCGTTTCCCCTAAGAGTGGTGAGGACTGGGGACAGTTTGCCCAGAGAAGCTGTGGATGCCTCATCCCTGGAAATGTTCCTAGGCCATGGAGCTTTGAAAACACTGCTCCAGTGGGAGTTGTCTCTGCCCACAGCAGGAAGGTTGGAAGTAAATAACCTTTAGGGTCCCTTCAAACCCAAACCATTCTGGGATTCCATGATATGAAAAAAATACACAGAGCACAGCATTTTAGATGGCTGTGCTAGAATTGAAAAAAAAAAAAAAAAAAAAAAAAAAAAAAAAAAAAAAAAAAAAGAAAAAAATATATAATTGTTTAAAGTATCTCATAAGATTTCTGCTTGGCTACATGATGTCAAACCCTTAAGGCCACAGACCATATTTTGCTTCAGGTCTTTGGTATTCTTCCAGACACAAGGAATTTATCAAAGCCTGCAGAAACTGTATAAGCAGCTTGACACTGAATCCTGTGAATCCTGTGAGCTGCTGAGTATTAAGGGAGATCAGTAAATTCCTTAAAGTTACTTTTGAGAATTCTTGATTTTCTTTACAGAACATGGAGAAAAGTTGAGTGATTTAAATACAACTNAAAAAAAAAAAAAAAAAAAAAAAAAAAAAAAAAAAAAAAAACAGATAAATAGAGAGTAATTTAGGTCTGAAAACTGAAAAATTAACTGTTCTTAGAAACACAGGTTTTGAGAAGGACAAAAGAAATTAGCATAGTAAATTAGATAAAGAAGGGTAAAATATTCAGAGAACCAGTAGATTATACACTCACAGGGATGAGAAGTCTAAACAAATACTGGAGAGCTAAACATTCCTTAAAGGAATTATAACAAAAACACAAAACCAAACTAACCCAGTATTAAGGAGGGACAGAAAATTTATTTAGATCCCTGTTGTGTAAATCATAAGTTCGTCATTGAATTAATTTTAGAGGAAGCTACACAAGATTACTAAAGATGGTAGTAAAATAAGAGCTTTAATACGTAGGGGGAATGTGAAGCACAGGTTACTAGGCAAAGGTTGTAAAAAAGTAACAAGAAATCATCCCAGAATACACTAACATGAGGTTAAAACACAAAAATATTGCCCTTTTCATAGTGAGAGAATGCCCACAGAGCTGAAGTACTGCATGCCTTCTTGGCTGTCAGTCTTCACTAGAAAAGTGATGCACAACTGAAGCAGGCAGCAAAAGGCTAGGAAAGGGAATAAACAGCTCAGAGAGACCTATGATTTGTTTTCAGATTTCATAAGCATGATAAACTTAATTTTGGGGAATTTAAAACATCTAAAAGTTGGAAAAACTTTCCCGTGAATGGCTGCTCTTTCAGGATTCCTGGGAAATGGCACAACTCTAGAAAAGTAGAAGAGTTCAAATATACAATGTATTTCAGAGATGGAAAAGAAAAATGGTAGAAATTAGACATCAGTCACCTTTACCTACTACCTGAAAACCTATCAGTACAATCAAACAACTTTTAAGATCTAGCAAGGAAACAAGGACAAGAGAAATTGGGAAGAACAATTCTTATCAAATCTATCCAGCATCTTTATCTGGTGATATAACAGATCTTCTGACCTTAACTTTTCTGTGGCAGGGAGACTGGTAAATCATGCACTGACTCTGTGCTGCTTATGGGGAAGTCACAGGAAACACCAAGGTTTTTTTAAAAATATATATATGTGTGTATAAATATATATATATATGTATATATGGAGGCCTTTTTTCTCCCTCTTGAGAATGGCTTTCTACACAAACAGCCACAGTTTAAAA
>WBNO01019611.1:71038-130690 GCA_013400575.1 Peucedramus taeniatus | reverse complement strand
AAAAAGATTTCACAAGCTCAGCCTGGAGAGCAACCTGCTAAAAGCCAGACAAATACGTGGTATTAGAGTGGATCACAGAAGGAACATGAATCAACAATGTCATTCACTAGCAAAAAAAAAGGTGGACATAGAAGCAGGATTAGAGCCAGCAGCATAAACTGCCCTGCTTCTGTCTTTCTGTCTTCCCCAGCTTTCACCAGTTTTGCTGGAGCAGTGGGTTCAGCTTTGGATATCACCCAACCATAAAAGTGTGGGTTGCTTGCAGAGATTCCTGAGGATCAGAGGTCTAAGACTCAACCTACAAGGAAAAGCCAAACAAATCAGGGTTGCTAACTGAAAAAGTCTTCAAGTAAATTACAGGCTTTTGCAGAGAGAAGGAAAAATTTATCCTCCATGTCCATGAAGGAAAAATCCAGAAACAACAGGTTGAAACTGCAACCATGGAAATCCACTTTCCATCACCAGAATTTTTTAAGAACAGACAAGAGAAGCATTTTTCAGGAAATGCAGACAAACTTTGTGTCTCGTCATTTTCTGCACTGTCTTCCCTCAGGGCATTCTGAAATCCCTTTAAAACCTATAATCTATTATTTGAAGTCAGTTCCCTGCCCATTCCAAAAATTTACTAAGTCACAATATTTCCTTTTGCTACCCTGAAAAAATGTGATGGAAATACTTTTTAAAAGGCTGTATTTTTTGGTAACTGCTCCAATTAGTATGATTGTCAGATATGAGTAAGACAGGATTTGCTGGAATGATTTGGGTCATGGTCTGTTTATGATGAGGCTTTCCACTTCTACTGTGACATTTACTAGCTGAGAAAAAAAACTTTATAAAAATAATACTCAAAAAAATAAGTTTAAAAAAGTAGCCTTTTTCAAACATTGACCATATTGGCTTTAGGATTATTTTTGTTTCTTACAAAGGCAATGGGTAAAGTTATCTGTTGCAGGAAATAGTTTATAATCAATGAAATCTCTTATTATTTAATTGATTAAAATCTCCTGAATTCTACCTTGTGGTAATCACCACACACTCCTGAATATTTCATGTAGTCACAGAAATTGCCTAAATGGGAGTATATTTTCTGTTTCCTTTCACTTAGGTTAAAGTGATACCAAAGTGTTGGGTCTTGATTTTGTTTGGTTGTTTTTTTTAAAGCTATTCATATGCAGAATCCTAAGACAGGGCCACCCAGAGCATACCACTACTGGCTATCAAGAGATCAGGCAAAAAAAAAACTAAATCAAATTTACAAGGAATGGAAAAATATAACAAACAGTCCCTGCCAAACAGTCTACTAAATCACTCACCACATTTCTGTGTTTGAAATGCTGCATTCACAGCTTCTAAATATTCTACATTTCTTCCACGCTTCCCTGAAGGTTGTCTCAATACACACTCGGTAAATATCTCAAAAGCACATATCCTAAATAATTTTTACCTGAAAGAAAATAACCTAAAGAGTTGGCTCTCTACACAAGAAGGAGTAACTTTCATACAAGAGTAGATACCATGTTCATGCTTTTAAAGAATTCCTGAATTTAAAGGTTTGTGAGAAATTTTTCACATTTGAATATACAATCAGTAAGATCAGCATGAAACTGTTCCCAAATACCTCCTTCCCTAAATGTTACAGAAAGATGACCCTTTCAGTTTACCTACTAATACACGAAATTCCTAAAAACATACTGTATTAGTCAGTGCACCAAATTTACTTGAAACAATATCATTCCAAAAGCCTTCAGAAGTACTTGAACAAATCAAAAAAAACCCATTTAACAGAAACAAAATAGTTTGTTTGTTGGAAATGCAATGTATTGTGAGGATGCTGCCAGTTTTATGTCAGCTATAAAGATGACTCCACGATGGTGCTAACTACTGGAATATTTCTTACCCTCCTACTACTGAAATACAGATTTTTGGGGAAGAGATCCTGAAACTGGGGAACTCCTAAGAATCTCCACTCCTTGTAACTAACTCTTCAGCTGGTCATGCCTACCAGAGCAAAAGGACCATCAGGATTCAGGGACTGTGCCTCCTGCCCATCAACTCCCACAGCACTACTGCACTGGGGAAGTCTATAAAAAAAAACCCAACTCCATTTTTCTGCTATTGCTGTGCCTCGTTGTATCTTAGGGCACGGAATGCAAGGACAAGAAAAATCAGCAGGACTGCAAAAGGTGCTGACAGCTGGACTGGGATGAGATAATGTGAAAATTCGTGAAACCACTGAGTGACATGTGGTGGAAAAGCACTGGAAAATTCTGACAGAAGAATATATTATCTGAAAGGGTGTGCTTGTTGAAACAGTGAGTGACAGGATTGCCAAGGAGAATTAGATGGCTGGGTCACTGACCAAGCCAAAGGAAAGTTTCATGGCGATAAGATTACACATGACTAACGTGGAGATGGGAATGGAATTTCCTCAAGAGGAACAGTGTAAAACTAGCAGGAAATTATGGAAAACAGCAATGGCACACACCTGTTCAAGTTGCAGGCTGAGAAAAACACCAACCAACAATTTACCACTTGTTTATTTAGAAAATGAAGCCAAATAATAACCCAGAGACACTCAGATTAAAATCAATTTGCAATGAGTGCCTAGTCTCAAGAAAGTGTAGACGACAAAGAGATGAAGATTAATCTGACTGCTTCAAGAATGTAAAAGTATTAAACAGAAAAGGGAGATCAAGAAATATCAGGCTGAAATAGCCTACATCCATTCTTTAGCACAAACTACTACCAGTTGTGCCAGTGCCAGAACATTTACTGGCCGTGGGGCTCCACTGACTCCTAATACAATTCCATCACTGAGAATCTCCTGTTGGAAGCTTGATGTGAGAAGGAAGCAGAGGTCCTGGTTTTAGCTGCAAAAATTAGGCATATGAGAAATAGCAAGTACACAAAGAACCTGTGCCTGTGCTGGTGCTAAAGGTGGTTTGCTTTGTTTAGCCCCTCTATGATGGAAATGGTGGGTGATAGCAGGATAAAAAAAAAAAAAAAAGTTGAAACAGCTCAAGAAAAGATGACGAGAAATCAGAGTTCAGATGAAATGTGACAGGGGAGACAGCAGAGAAGGGAAAAAAAGAGGTGAGGAGAAGATGCAAATAGGAACTGACAGCAAAGAGCTGTTTGGGATCATAAATGAGCTGCTTGGAAAGTAGTGTGGCACCCACTGGGCTGGAGCCACTGAATTACAGGATTATACCTCAGAACTCAGCACCACAGAATCTTATCCCAGCCACCCAAGCAGCTCTAGATTTATTACCCTCTACAGCTTCCTGCCTTTTTTAGCATGTCCTTGCAAAAGCATTGAAGTCAATGCTGAATGGAAAATTAACCAAGCTCTCCCTCATCTTGTCTTTTCATTTCTCATTAGAGAGAAAATGTAAATGTTATTTTCTCTCTCACTTCACCAGTTGTTGACAAGTCAGGAGCTAACAGTGAGAAGACTTCATTCAGAGCTTTGTGCTCTTGGCTTCTGAAGCCAGCAGCCTTCACAGGTGCTACTGGGAACAATCCAAATTCCAGCCCTTTTTCATTCAATGAGTGCTGCGACCCATGCCCATCAAACACAGAGGAAAAACTAAAAACAAAAGGCAAGAGGGTGCTTTTTGACAGCACTACTTTCCAGAGTTTACAAGTGTTCTATGCTAAATTCATATAAGGGCAAACCTTTCTTATGACAGTTTTGAGAACTTGAACATGGAAACTCTGGAAATAGAAAATTGGCAAGATTGTACATTAAGTTTGCCCTACATAATTCAAGAAAAACCTTGGTGAATGCTTCAAGGTGGTGAGAACAGGGTTTGGCTTACTCAGCCTTCAGTAGGTTTCTTCATTTTACATTTTTTTCACTGAGTATGACTAAAAATACTAAAACTGCTCAAATACAGAAGGCAGATGGTTCTAGGTCCAGTTATTGAACAGAAGAGGTACAAGAGAGATGCAATTTGTGGAACACAAAGACCATGCTCATCTTTGCTTCATCTTGTTTCTTTCTGTATTTCATCAGGTCTTTTGTTACAGAAATAAAAGAAATGGACACCACCTGTGCAGTTCTTCTATTTCAGTATATTTTTGAGGCAGGAAAAATAAATGGTACGAGACAGAACATTTCATTCAGCTAGCTACCTCCATTTTCACAGAGGTGGGATCATACATTTAGGCATGTAATTTCAGACCAAGCCTTCTCATATCCATTTATCCTTTTAAGGAGTCCAGGATTTATTCAATGTCATTACTCTCAGCCTCAGGACTGAGGTTTGCATGATGCCCTTACTCTCCCTCCTCCTTCCCTCAAAGAATCACACACTACAGAATGTTTTAAAAGAGGTAAAAAGCTCATCCTTCCCAAAGCAAAATTCAACTCTTACAAAAAAGTGCCAGATTTGATTTATTGGAGTGCAGCCTGAGTCAACCACAGGGCACAGATTTCTGCAGCAGGCTGTATTTTAGCAGATATGGTGCTTGGCTCTGCTGTTGTCTCTCTTTCATTGGGTAGTGCTGGAAGTAGTGCATACAGCTGTGGCAAATTATACTTTTTATTTCATGGGTTTTCAGTTTAAAACAACCCCACTCAGAATTCAGCAGGAACAGGTGAGATCCATCACCTGGGTCTCACACCCAGGATCTTGGTCCCAGGTGAGATGCCTGACCCCCCACCATTGTGACCCAACTCATCCCTCTTTCTGCAAAACACCTCCCTTGGCAAAACACTCCCAGGGAAAACCTGGCTTTTGTTAGAACTGAGTCCACCTTACCCAGCATTGGGATGTTACTCTTTCATCTATGAGGATGCTGAAAAAAAGTCACCTGGAAGAGACTAAATCCTTCTGATCAGCAGGGAATTTCCCAAGGTGATAGAGCTGGGACTGAGTGTTGCTCTGTGCTGGGCAAGCCCCCTAAGAATGGTTCCTGACCTTGACTAGAAACTAGGTGGTCTTTTTCTCTCTTTTCCATAAAATCTCTCTTCCCCCTATTTCTCTCCAGAGCTCTGGAAGCTCTGCACCTGAGAGTAAGTACATGGAGTGACATTCTGCTACCATGAAAGTCAACAGCAAAACTCTCAGTGGTTAACTAGAATTGGCATTTAGTTTAAGTTTTACTTTACTTTTTAGTAGAGAGTAACACTCTAGTTCTCCAGGGATAGGGAGAACAAGGAACACAAAACTCATGTTACAGATATTTACACTATCTACATACTGCACAGTTTGGCAACAAGCAAGACTTCACTCCTATTTTCCTTCATTTTACATTCCATCATTCCCTTCAAATACATTTAATCTTTTGCTGCTTTGGGGGTTGGGCTTGATTTTGTTGCCTTTTTTTTTTTTCTTTTTTTCAGAATGCCAAACCACTTTTAAACAATCATAAAGGCTCTTGAAGAGTGAGGCCCTTTATCTTTGCACAGAATTAATATAGCACAGGTTCCTTTCCTGCGCAGCTGGAGGCACCCACTTGTAAGTGAAAGAGTGGCTCATTCCCCTCAGCCAGCCAGTTCTCAGCCAAGGATCTAACAAAGGCAAATCATTTTTGTGTTTGTCTGAAGTGTTAATACCCATGTTGCATCATATACTCATGCTACTGTAGAAGATCAATAGAGGACAAACCCCACCCCAGGGAAGTGAAAAATAATGTTTTCATAGTTCTTCTCCCTCTCCCCAGGAATTGCACACTGACTATTGCAGAAACATATATTAAGAGCCTAAATATTACAGCAGGGAATAAAGTGGAGGGGAAAAAAATTCTTTCCTCTGCCCACACACCCTTTTCTGCTTTGGGGGCACAAATGCCTACTCCTGCTGGCTGGGAAGAGAAAAGAGGGAGTATGGGAAGGAAATAGAAGCTGTGGGATGAACCAAGCAACTCTCTCTTCCCACTTGGGCTACTGAAGTGATGCTGCACTCAAGAGATGCGAGGGAGCCACAGAGAGCCCTGCAGGTCCCTGCTCCCCCTCTCCCTTCCCCTCCAATCCCTCACACAACTCCTTGTGGGGCTGGAGCCTGCAGATCCACACCTCAGGTCATCATCCAGGTGGGAACAGAGGGAGCAAATCTGTAATGAGCGAAAGGAAAACCACCAAGGAAAGAAAAGGTGAAAAAAAGATTGATGGCAGGGGAAGGGCAGTGAGTGGAAAGAACACCAAGACTTGTGAGATAAGGAGCAATGGATAACCTGAGTGAGAGTAAGGGGAAAACATGGGTGGGAATAAGGCTTTTGAAGAAAAAAGGGTGAGACTTGGAAGAAAATGAAGAATGCCGACAGATCATGAAAATGTTTCAGAGTGTCAAAGACTGCTCCTTATTCCACCCATTTTTTTCTGGTTGTAACAAAATTATTACTGGAGGAAAAAGGCAACATTTGGGAGACTGAGTGGGAGCAAACTAAATGCCACAATATATTGCATTAAAAAAAAAAAAAAAGTAGGAAGGAACAAAATACGCCTTTTTTAAAAGCAGATAGTGAAAAATAAACTGGTGGACTGCACCTGTGGTCCAGGACTCTTTTTACCTTCCTTTTTACTAACTGTAAGCATTTAGGCTGAAAATGAGTCTACTGCTATGAAGTGGTTTGTGTGACAGCAGATGTTATCTGCACACTAAGGTCCAAGAACACAAACACCAGCTCCCAGCTGCAATCCTGCAATGGAGAGGAATTTGCATGGTTGAAGCAGTGACTTGAAAATGTTGAAAGTACTGTGATGGATATCTTTATACTCCATTTCCTAGAGGCTAAGCAGCAGTGTATAGATGCAAAAGGGAATTTTCTCTTTAACTGAGGGGAAAAAAAAAAACCCAGAACCCAACAAACAAAATCAGTAGGAAAAAGATAATCCACTGTGTGTTTTCAGCTCTGCTTGTTTTTGGAAAAAGCAGAGTAAATAATTTCTATTCTTGAGAACAGCTTTAGTCAGACTAAATTCTGTCTCAGGTTCAACCTGAGGGAAATCAACCTCAAGCTACCTGGCTTATCAGCATGTTTTAGAAGAGAAAAGAGTACTTGCTTACTGTCCCCTTTGCACCCCTCCTCCAACTCACTGATGAAAGCAGCTGAGCAAACAAGAGTTGGAAAAAAAGTTTGCAATTTACTTCACTAGGGTAACAGTAAATTCTTTCCCCCTCCCAACAACCAGGATGAGCAATGATTCAGAGAATTATCTACATCACAGTGACTTCTGGACCTTCTTAGTCATACAGTCTTTCAGGCTACCCTTAAAATGCTGCTATTTTTTGCTCAGCATCAAGATCAATTCCATCGCTGCCCTCGCGAGCTGAGATGGACAGATATGTTCTTTGATTTCTTGACCCAGGCTATTATTTAGTATAAGGAAACACTACATGCCTCAAGCTGTGAATCTGAGGTCATTACTGAGATGCCAAAAGGAGTTTAAGAGATTATTGAACATGTACCTTGGCCTTATTTTGAAAACAGTTAACAATTTTCTTAAGCTTATTTGCACAATAAGGAGAAACAAATGTCAAATGCAGGAGCAAGTTTTATATATGCTTAAAAAAAAACCAAACCCCCTTTTTTCCTCATTTGTTCTGTGATTAAGATTTCTGTCTCAAATTCATGTTATTTTCTCTTGAATAAGTTTTTTATCTGTTGTATTATATACATACACTATTATAAGTCACCTCTACAGGTAGATGTTCTTTAAGAAAACACAACAAGGAATCAACAGTCAACTACAATTAGAAATATTAACTAAACTTAAAGCAATGACTCTTCACAGCCAGTTAATGTATGCCCTGATGACTTTTTGACAATATTTTTAGCATGCAGTACAATAGCTGCTAATGCTGAGTGATACTTTTAAATATGAAAATGTATATTGAGATGACAGATAAAAGTGTTACATGATGTTTGCCCTTGGATTAAAGGCTCCTTATTTGTTTGCAGTGACATGAGAAATGATAACGGCTTCGGAAAAACTGATCTTGTTTGTCATGTCACAGGTCCTTTGAGATCTTCCTCATTTCTGTTACTTTTAATACAGAGAGAGGCCTAAAATTACATTAAGTCACATCTTAGAGGCTTAGCTTAAACCTTAACATCAAAATAGTTGACATAATTCTTGATAAGTGTTTAGATGGGGCAGAGTGATTCATAATAAGCAACAGGTTTGGAGCTTCTATCCAGCTTACAAATGACTTCAAGGTATAGTCCCATATAGAGCACATTAACATTTAACCTTCAGGCAAAAAAAAAAAAAAGCCATGAAGTCTTATTATTCAAAATCAGCTCCAAGAGAAAACATGGCAGATGTCATCTCACCAGGCAAAAAGGGAAAAATTGTTATGTTCAGCATGCAGAATTCTCCTTTTCCTAATCAGTAGAAATATCTGCTTGAATTTCTATTCACCTTTCCCTGCTGGGAAAGAATGCTCCAATTGCATTAACAATGTCAGAAAAGCCTGGCAGTGCCTCACCTGAAAGACCTACGAGCTGCAAAACATTAGTCAGGCATTTTCTTTTGCAGAGCAATAAGACCCCTTTGCCATTTCCATTCTGCCCTCAAAACAAGCTAAACCCAATCATGCAGCCAGGCTAACAATAGCAAGGGTTTGTCCCTCAACCTCTAGAAACAGAGGTGAGGGTAGAAGCATACAAACATCCTTGCTTTTTGCACAGCCATGGCATATAATCTTTAAAAGCAATCAATAAGTCACAGTTGGCTGGAGTCAATGCGAGACCTCCATCACTGGCACTTTGCTTGGAGGTCCCTTCCAAGCCAAGCCCTTCTATGATTCCACAAAGTCAGAGAGAAAAGAGATGTGCTGAAAGACTAACCACATTCCTAACAGTTTATAAAGAAAAAAGATAAACTGACTGCAAAGAAAACAGAACAATTTTTTTCAAACATCGAAATGGAATAGTATCTCTTTAACAGTTTGAAGATCAATAATCAGAATATCTTGTGAGAACCAAAAAAAAAATAAAAAAGCAAATCTATGGATCAACAGTAGCAGGGTTATTTGCATTGTTTTCTGTGAAGCTTTTAATGAAATCAAGGCACAGAATTCCACAAGCAAAATCCCACCTGCTTTGACCATATTGGAGATAGTCAGACCTTTTGGTTAAATGCGAGCATGCATGCACTAATCTGAAAATTCTCTGCACAATTAGAAAAAATTTGTAGAATAAAAGTCCATCTGCAAATGAATTATAGCTAAAGCAATATATATTGCAGGAAAAAAATTAGCATTGTACCTGGTACTAATTGAAATTGGATGAAAAGCCTAGAAACAGGAGTTCCCTAACCCATAATACCACCANAGTGCACAGAATTGGGGTTTATTTGGGGTTAGTACACTTGTCCCACACATGCTCTGTAACCTGAATTCTGTTAGCCAAGGGGAAGGGAGGGAAAAAAAAAAAGGAAAAAAAAAAAGAGCAAACCAGAAAATCCAGCAAAAAATCTAAACAAAGAAAAGAATCCTCTGAGAAACAATACCAAAAATTGCACTTTTTTTTGTTATTGCCTGAGTATGAATTACATCACAGTTCCATTCATTTTTAGGTATTTAATAGATCTTTCTAAAACAAAAGAAACTAATAAGAGGAGAAAAACAAAACACCAAAAGAGTGATGAGCACCTCTTTATCAGCCTAACCTGAGATATTACTTTCATTTGTTTTCCATTCTTTGTTGAGGGTTGTTGGGAACAGCCCTGGTTTGTGCCCAAAATGTCAATGACCCTGAACAGATTTTTTGATAACTGAGAACAGCAAGAACACATTACCAGAGCAACCCAGTCATCTTCTCTGCTGGGGATGCAGGGGAATGCTGATATAAAACTACTTTGGTCCCACTTCACCTGAGCAGCCCAGAACAACTTACTCCATGCATTGTTTTCAAACTAAAACAAAAAAGCAAAAACAACAAGAAGGGAAGCAGGAGGGAATGTACAGAAGGAACAGTGGGGAAAGAAAACTAAAGAATTACTCATTCAAACTCCTCAAGTCCAGGAAGGGACTTGAGGAGAAAAAGCTTTTTGAAATTGTGGTTTGATTACTTTGGAGTTTTAAGTACAACACACAACAAGTTTCCCTGCCCAAGCAGTAAAATAGACTCAAGTAGTGGGACAGTTCCTTTGCTCAGGTATTATCAGACTGAGCAGCATTTTTTTGTTTTTTTCCAGAAAGGTTCTTCATAGACTTGCTTTCAGAGCCAGCTGGCAAAGACCCTTCTGCCATCCTTTGATCTTTGCTGACTTCTGAGGTGACAGTGTTAAATATTCTCACCCAGGAGCTGGATAGCTGGGGGACTGGCCAACAGGAAAACTCAGGGAGTTTGACAAAGACATAAGGGAACTTCTGCACCTGGAAGAAAATAACTCCAGTCAGCAGCAAAGCCTAGGGACCGACAAGCTGAAAAGTGGCTGAGCAGTAGAGGCAAGTTACATTATTTACATCATAGCAAGTGCCTCTTCCACCTACTATCAGTGAAAAAGCAGGGCTACTTCACACAGTGGCCTCAACTTTTCATTCAATTTCCCAGGCTAAAAATAAGTTGCAGTAATCTCATAAGGTGTCAGAAAGAAAATTAATATCAGAAAGAAAATCTGTCACAATACAGAATAGAAGTGGCTAGAGCAATACATAGCCCTGATTTTTTTCATCTCTTAAATTCTAAGTCTGGTCATCTGAGCTAGTCAGAAAGGGGGGCAAAAAGCAACAACCCAAGAACAACAACAACAAAAAAATCCAATGATTCATGATGACCAGAGAGATGGTGAACAAGATGTGAATGAAACATTCATCAGATGCCAAGCAGCAGACATGCCACATACTTATTTCAAACCAGGACTTTATCCCACTTTATTCTGTTGAAACCATCACTCTAATAACTTATTATTTCTCTTAGACATCCCTCTGTACTTGCCTTTTACTTTTCATCTCAGAATGTTTGATCAACATTGATATTTAGAGATAAGAGCAGGCTGACCAGTTTGCAGTTTCTCTAAGTTCTACTAGGTTTCAGTAGAAACATTATACAAATTTATACACAGATCGCACTGAATTTTGCATGCTAGACAGATTGAGCTCATGTTCGGCAAGTTTTCCGAAAAGCAGAACTAACATCAAAGTAAAAAGTGCCCAGCTTCCTGTTCACTTTGTAGTAGGTTTGCATTTTCAAACACAGTGCATAATCATAAGTGAAAAAATGGATGGAGTCAGCCAGAATTACTTTTGTAAAATAGCAATTTATACACAGAATTTCCACTATAAGGAGAGAGGGGGGAAAAAGGGAACAGTGGAAGGATGGGGCGGGGAAGGAGAGGGTTTCCTTATTTTTGAAAAAGATTAAAAAAAAAAATACAGCAGAAAACTTTAAAAATTCATCTCTAAGAAGTTTTAGGGTAACTATGGTTATCTCTATGAAATACATCCTATCAAAGGAAACAGATTTGGAAGTGCTGGGAAACCACAGACAAACGGCTAAAAATGCAGAGCAGAGGTTCCTGCAATTAAAACTGATTTTAAGTGTTCCCCACTGTAAGTACCTGTGCTTTCCAATAGTTTACAAGCCTAGTAATTTGAAACTTGGATACTATCTACATCTGAATGAGTTCATCTTCCCAGATGAACCAGCACAGCTCCAATCAAATAGTAGAGCCAAATGACTTTAAAGCCACTGGGGACTTTGTCTCATGCTGTGGCAATCAGGAAAAAAGTTGGTTTTTCCCCCAATTGCCTTTGGAGGCTTGACCATGCCACCCTTATGAATACTTTTCCAGAATCCATTGGTGTTTAAGTAGAGGCTGCCCCAGGACCTGGCAAACCCCCCAGCCCCACAGAGGCTCTGGCCAGCAGGGATGGCAGAGGGAATCTCTCCCACCTTTCCTGAGAGCAGCCAGCAGGGCAGGGAGCACTGTTTGCCCACAGGCTCTGCAGGTGCCAGTGGAGGAGAGCAGAGAGGCAGGAGCTGACAGCTTCTGTCAGGCATGACTGGCCATTCCCTTCCTTCCCTCCATCTCCCTTCTCTGGGCAGGGGCTGTCTGGAGTTTCATGCCCCACGTGCAACTCCAGGAGGCAAAGGTGGGAAAGGAGGGAAAGAACAAGCTGATTTTGTGTGGCACAGTCACTCTTATCTGGCATTCCCATTTCCAGTTCCCCTCCCATGCAGTTAACTGGGAGCAATCAGCCCCCAGTGCAACCTGCTGCAGATTCAGCTCCCAGGGCTCAAGAAGCAGACATCTGACCATAAGCTGCTCTTGTCTGGAGCATCAGCCACAGAATTCAGAAATTTCCCCTGAGTAAACCCAGCAGGTTTATTCCTTTTATCATAGGGCTTTGCAGCTTCTCAGTCAGGCTCTCATCTTTAACTTAGGTAGGGAAAAACAACATGTTTTTCCTTTTCTGGCAAAATATAGACCATCTAAAACTTTTAAATGCAGTCACACACATTTATCACACTAAAGCAGATGTAAGTCTATAGAAACCTTTTGTATGACTCCCAAAAACAAGTCATATGCAGGTGAAGACAGGCTTTGCTAGCACAAAGACATTCTTCCAGTTGATGGGCAGCAGTACCAGCTCTCCTCAGAAGTCCCATCCCTTTCAGCTTACTTCTGTTTCATTTCATATGAGTTGGGCCAAGCCACATTATTTTAAGCTCCAATCACCCATGTCAATTCTTATTCACACAGCTGAGCAGTCCTTTCCACAAAAGCAAGCTTTGCAGGCCCAGACACACACTGAATGTTTAAGAACCAGAACCAAGGTGGGCAAACCCCTGCGAGCCAGTTGAGGAAGCACAGCAATCTCCTGGCTGTGTGTTCAGAACAGAACTTAATAGAACAGAGCCAGAAGCGCTCCCCAAGCACCGCGGCTCCGAGCGAGCGCTTACGGCAGCGGAAAACTGATGCCACTGGTCAGGTGGTGCTGCAGGAACTGCACCTGTACAGCCCTGCTGGCATCACAGGAGGTCAAGTTTCACCAGGCAACCACTTCTTTGGTCTGTGTACCTCCCAGTCCTCAGAGACCCTGCTTCTAAGGCCCAGGTCTACACGGCCCAAGTCCTGTTTACTGCATGACATCTTGGCTGCTCTTGCCTCAGGCCTGTTTATCTCTGCTCCTTTTCTTGCCTGGGCATTCAGATTCCTTTCTCAGTAATGGGACTTTGGAGAGCTTGCTTTCAAACTAATAAAATTCAAAACAAGGCTTCCTGATTTGTTTCTTTGGTACAGTATTCCCTGTTCAGCTCCTGCCAAAGCTCCCCTCCCAAGGCAGGCAGAAGTTTCTTCCAAACCATCTTCCTCCCACATATTAATTAAGCATTACTCCCAGGTCTTGCAGCAGGCTTGCTTTTCGCTGACCACGAGGTAATTGTAGACAGATTTTCAGCCAAGCCTTGTTGCTGGCTTAGTTTTTTTTCCCTCCACTTAGGGAGTTCAAATTCACAGAGGTTGTGCTGTGCCTACTACATTATAATACATGCAGTACACTACAAATATTCTGCTAAAACTTCAGCAACATTAACATACATAATTAGGAAACCCTCATATTACCATGTTGTAGAATCAGCAAACAACATGTAATCCAAGGATTTTGGCTTTGTCTGGTCCTTTTTGCCCTCTAGGTGTTGCAATTAATTATACCAGTGCTTTTTGTTTTGCAAGTATTATTATAGTTAATGATGATTAGTGTAGATAATTTTGTTAGGTTGCTGTTTTCTAGCTTAGGGGTATCACTTTCATTCTAAAGTGTTGATTGTTTCTTATCTAACTTTGAAAATGAGATTAGATGTTTCTTGTATTGTCAAACTACATAGATTTACATGGTAATTTAAAATCTGATAAGCTATGAGTGGCATAGGATTGTGTAATAAAGCAATCACAACAGTTGACACTTCAGAAGGAATTAAATTGAGTCTTGCTTTAAAAGAGAGACAAAAAAAAAATACTACTACATGCAGGGGACCAAAGCACTGGGGGAGGCATTTAGGGTGAGAGAATCATTACTTAACTTACAAGCAGTGCCCTCATTTTCTCTGCATGACTGGACAGGTGCATCCATTATGTGTTATTTCAGGAGGAAGAATAAAGGAAATAAATGGCCAAATACCAGGAGCTGCCTAGAATGAGACTGACTTGCTGAAGATTTCTGTGATGGGACTTGGATTACAGGCTTCTCCTAATGCAGCTCTCCTTACCTGCTTTTGCAGAGACATGGATGGGAGAATAATACGGCAGGAGTGACCCCAATCCAGTGGATGCAGTTTCTTCTAGAGGAAATTTAAATTCTCCTTGCAGGTGGGGCAAAGAAAAAGAAACCCTTTTGCCTTCAGACTTAAAGGCAGCTTCTAAACCAACACTGGAAATTGAATTATGCATAAGAATTCTGCACAGAAATACTCTTTTCAGTATCTATGAAAGGGAAACAAGAAATCAAACAGATGCTTTTAGGAAAAGATGATGCCCCTGGGGACTGTTAGGGAGGCACATGATTTTGCAGGATGGGAGGCTGCCTGCTGATTTCCTTCTTACCAGAAGTCACCCTAGTGTACATTCTCAGGCTTGTGACTCAGGGCTGTCATGCTGCAGCTGAAAAGTGGTAGGACAGAAGAGTCTGAAATTACAGTCCAGAATGTGCCAGGAGAAATGTCTGTTTGAATGTGGCTCCTGCACATGGCAAACATGATCTTGGACTTTCCAAGGGCTGCCCTAAACAGGCCAGGGCAGTGCAGTGACACCAAGTCATCTTCTTTCCCTGTGAAGGACACTGATCCCTCTCCTCCCTAACTCAGGGTATCAGAGGGAGCTGCACCAGTAAGGAGATCCCTCACAAGTTTCCCTATGGCACAGCCAAAAGATGTCATTAGGAGGGCAGAATGGTGACTGGAGAGGAGGACACAATCAGATTTCAGGACTTCCCCAGAATCCATATTAGAAGAAATTAAAAATTGGCATTAAGATGGTGGAGAAAGGGATGGGCTGTGCCTTATAAAAGTGATCTAATTTCTAGCAAGAAAGAAAAAGAAATGCAGATACTTATGTCAAGCCACTGTGCATTTAAGAGCAGCTGAGCCTCAGTCTGAAAAGCAGAGCTGTGATCTACTTGTTTTAGTTATGCAATCCATATTTTATGACCAAATTGTGATCAAACACTATTACAGCTATTGCTCTTGCAGATTTTACATCTGAATAGTAGACACTGCTGTATCATCAGAGAGCTGAGCCATGACAAGACAGACCTTTCCTGGCTGCACAGCATGAGTGGCTACCTGAAACAAGGAGGATACAAGCTCTGGATCAAAGATGATGGTGGAGATCCTTTATTCTGGAATATTATCATTCTGAGTTAACAAGCCAAGAATGGGGACCAAGAGACAAAATTCACCTTGGCTTTTAGAAGAAAATTTTATGGCATTTCCCACTCTCCTTTTCACTCCTTAAGTCTTATGCATGCCTTGAATAATTTGGAAAAGACCTGGAAAATATAGCTGAACTATGGAGAGCTCCAAGTGTTCTCTATTTGCTTTAACTCAAACAAAAATTAATACAGTATCATAAATGTGTCAAGAGATAAATTAAGAAAAAAAAAAGTCTTTTATCTGCCTGAAAGAGCTTAAATGCTGCAGAGCTGCTATCCTCAGTTAACAGTTTTGAGGTATGAAAGCTTCTCCTTAACAGCAAGTGCTAACAGAATGTTTTATCAGAGCAAGCACTGCCTCTAACAGCTCTGGTCTGTCAGTGAGAGACTGGTTAGCAAAAACATTTCTGTTTTGACTTCTCCTGCACTCTACATCCCTTTGGGCTAGGCTGCTGGCACAACTCTGTTTCTGTTCCCCTAACTAATATCCTTGTCTTTATTCTGCTTTCTTCCTCTGGCCACCTTTTGCTCTGCCCCCACCATAGTCCATCTGCTGCTCATTGCAGTGAAAACCAGCCTCCCACCCTCCCTCCAAAACCCACACTGGTGACAACAAACCCCTTCCCAGAACACAAAATAAAAAGTGAGCCAAGTAAAAACCATATCCTCTGTCATAGTCTCAAATAAGTCACGAGCATCCAAAAAATAAAAGACTCCTAGCAGAAACCCCAGAGTAAAGAAGTAAATGCTACTCAGAAAGAGATAAGCCTGAACTCTTAAATCACTTAATGCCTTCCCTGAAGTCACAGATCTACTGTGGACCAGAGAAGTCAAATCTAGTCTGCTCTAAGGGATGAAGGGGCAGTACAGGCAGGACTCAACTTCCTATCCTGCCCTTTCATCTTCAGCAATCCTTGTTTCTCATCTGACACATCTGTGCTATAGACTGCAGTGACTTTAATACCAGAGATTCATGGAGGATTTTTCATTGTCAAACCCACAGCAATGAACAATTCTAACCATTTCTGGAAAATCTTTTTCCTTCCCCCTCCATGTCTGTCAAACTATCTTAACAGTATTGGTTAAACAAAGCTGCATAAACCCAGTGTAAATCAGCTGGTTTGCTCTAATTCAGGTTTGTAACTCTTTAACATTATTGTGCTTTCATACTGCTCTAACTCAGCCAAGCAACAAGAAGTATCTGTTAGTAAAAAGGCTTTATTTGTGAGGTGCTCCTGGAACATCTCTGCATAACCAAGAGCAAAAACAGTTGCATTCTCTTTTTTGGCAAACAAGCAGGCAGGCAAGTTCCTCAGCCTAACCAAGGAGAGTATACTAACACCATGTGCTCAAGAATATTCATAATCATGCAAATATCTTTGGCCCATTGACTGAGTCTCTGCAAGTGAACAATTAGTTTCTCCTCTATAAATTTTAATAAGCATAGGGCAAACCATCTATGCTGTAGCTGTTAGCTGTCTCCTCATCTTATTATAACAGAAGAATCCATTTGGCATTTGTCAGCTTTCTCTGTACGTCTTCAGGAGAAAATTGTTCTTGGTATTCAGCAGCTTCCTTTTTTAATACATTGTCATGAACAAAAGCATGCATTCATGCTTCTCAGATTTCTCTACAGGACTTGAGAAGAGAAAGTTTTGTTTGTCAGTTGTCATACTTCAGGATATTTTTCATAAGCAAATCACTCACCATTCATCAGCTTTATGTGGTTCTACTAAAAAAAGGAAGTGCTTGCTCCACTTTTTAACACACAGATGCAACCTCATTATAGGTCCAAGGATGAGCAACTCTAGATGCATAAACTCATAACCAATTAGCATTATGGGGAGATCTGTACTTTGAAACAAATTTTTGTGCAAGTAGCTAGGGAAAACTTCCCTGTGGTTATTAATTAGAGTGAGTAATTAAGACTATTAATCTTACTGACTTTTTTCCTTCTAATTTACAGCTATTTACTTAAGAATAAATAACTGATCTTTTGGACAATTCTTCCAAACTTGAACAAGTTATTCCTTTTCAGGACAGCTAAGCATGCAAAGTGCATTCTCTACAACCACTGCAAACCACATGTAGCAGACAGGAACAAAGCCCAATTTAAGAATTTGCATCAAAGACAGCTGAAGCAATTTAAAATGCACCTGCCACAGGTCATCAGAATCTCCTCACTTCCCTCACATGCACACTTCTCTGACCCCTGGCTAGACAAAAATGACAGGTAATGGTGCAAAAAGAGGAATTCCCTAATTTTGTTGGGGTAGGGAAATATCTGACACATAAGTACACTATACTATCTTTCTATCCTTTAGGTCTGCAACAGCTGCACAGGCATGGGGTGCCTGGTGTTGTGACAGTGACTGCCACAGAGCCCTGCTGCCAGTTTTCCAAGAGGCTTACCACTGGCTTGGTTTATGTATCTAAAGGAATATTGCAACAGCCAAAGGCAAAACTCCTTTTGCCATCTTCATTTAGCAAAACATCTGATTTGTGATTTTTTTTCCCCCCATACAATCATTGCTCCTCTGTAATGCTTAGCACCTTTCAGAAGCACACAAAGCACTGTCTGTCACAGCCAGCTGTTTCCTTTCTACACCTTCCCAAGACAGCCCTGAATGGGAATTTCATTAGCTGGCTCCAAATGCAATAGGCCAGGTGTGGAGACTGTATGACAGCAGACATTCACTAAGTGCTTTACTCAGTAATGTAGAGAAACAAATAAAAATCCTGCAATAATGCAGACTTCTGAATAGAACTTTATTGCTGTTACTGTACAGGCAGGGGGTGGCACAAAGACACACAGCTGTGGCTGTCATTCCCTAAAAAAGGACCAGGAAACAAGTTTGGGAACAGGACCCCAATCATCCAGATTGACTCTTTTGTATCTGGTTTGGGTATTTCAACTATACACATCCATCATGCTGCCCAAGTACATCCAAGAGTGGAGCTCACTCCAGAGGTGATAAAGATGGCATTCCACAGGATTTAGACTCTTTTCTTTACACAGTTATTTATTAGTGAGAAGGTCCATGACAAAGAAAACCAATTTTCCAGACAGCTAGAATTGGATGTGACAGGAGATATTTCAGACTGAGAAAGCCACACAAACTATTTTGTAGCAAAGCAGTCTTGGGGACCCAGAGGAATCCTAGGTCCAAGGACCACCTAAATACAGGTTTGGCTAATCTGCTCATGCAGTCTGGGCATGAACTGGGGGATACCACATCACCCTGGGGTGAAGGACCAGTCCCTCTTAGAGCTGTAGATGCTATGTACATGCTCATACACCACTAGGGTGGATGATAATTGTTCACTGCAGATGTGCTCAGTGCTTTACAGACACCATTTCTAAGGCTTTTCACTCTCAAAAGCATTTAAAGTTTTGAAACAATTCAAACAGGCTCGAGGCAGTCTAATTTTCCTTTCAAGGAGTTATGAATTTATACTTAGGCTCCTTCTTAACAGACCATTTTTGACCCAATGGCCCATGATCTCCTTCAAATAGAGCTACAGCCTATCAGTCAACTTCTGTTTAGTTCACAGATCATCAGTGCAATGGAATTTAACAGCTGCTCAGGAGCTATTATAGTCTTTCATGTCAATGTGATTGTCAAGGGTGTAAAACAAATGTCAAAAATCTTCAAGAATAATTTTAATTGATATTTACTGACCATACACAAGTAGTAAGCCTTTATGCCCTAGCTTTTTCTCCAAAGGGTAAAGCCAAAATACCTTATGACCAGGGAATTAGAGCTGCCAGAACAAATTGGTCAACACAGTAAACATCAGATGTATTCTTAAGCTGTAGGAGCTTAACAGCACATTTACTCAATAAATCCCTGCTCTTCCTTTCATTCCTATAAAATAAAACTAGCTAAACTTCTTTTTGAAGTTTGAAAGGGAATATTTTTTATTAAGACTTCACATCAGGCTTACTGTAGGTCTTTTGTGCACTTAAAATGCAATCCTCAAAACATTATGAATATATGAAGGCTCAAGAATAAAAAAAAAAAAGTTGTGTTACACAGAGGAACAATCTTTATATGGCAGAAGAAAACCAGTTTGAGGTCAGACATATCTTTCAAAGCATGAAATATAAACACGTACATAAACTAATTACTGGGAAAGAGAAAGCCCTGATGAGCCAACTGAACATAAAAAAAAAAAGACCATCAAACTGTAGGCATGAAATTCAGCCTTGAGAAATCATCTAAACATTAGTCTTCATTTCCTTTACTAAAAAAAAAAAAGAGGTGGGGGCAGAGAGTGGGAGAGAGGCACTAGGCCAGTGGCTAAAACATTTAAAGGGTTCCACACTTTCTTTTCCAAAAAAACCACAACCGAAAAAAACCCCCAAAACTTGGAGTCAAGGGGAAGAAGCTACAAATAACCACTCTTCTGTGAATTCAGGGATGAACTCACACGTGAGAGCAAGGGGAAGCCCATCTGTGCTCCTTAGCAGAGGGAGAGGAAGGTGATGAATAATTTGTCTCTTTCAATAATTTCTCACAAGAGTTCTATACATCATATAATACACCTCAAAGAGCAAACAGCTGCTGACCACAAGCCTCAGTTCTTCTACCCCAGGAAACATTTTCACACAGAGTGACAAAGTTGTTTTTTTTTTCCTCCTCTGTCCCAAAGGATTTTGGAGGTGTGTGAAAATGAATTAGAAAAGGAGAGCAGTTACTAAAGCAGCATTCAGGTAAAAGGTAAGCATCCATTTTCATTCCCTCAGGCAGAGGATGATAGTACATTCTAAATTACTAGATAATAGGAAGTGATACCCTCCACCTCCTCCAGCAGACACCTATTAAAGAGCAGCCTTACTCCAGAGCTGTAAACTAAAGGTCTTAGGAAATGGGACTTGGTGGTTTGCATTCAAATCATCACTTTTGCCCCATGTGTCCTAGGAGGGCTGTTCACATCCTCTGAGGTTTCCATTTGGTAGCAAAAGGCAGCTGGGTGTCCAGCATGGCAATTTTAAGTGGCTATAAAATGCACTCCTTGCTCTGCCCAGCTTGAAAGAAGGCAACCCTGCCTGTGCACCCATCACAGAGTTCTAGGTTATAAACTCAGAGTTGAGGAGACAATATGTTTAATTCTCAGGTGTATCAGTTACTTGTTTGGTTTAGCCCTCATTTTCTTTGTGAGTAAAAAGGATTATTAGAAATTAGAGCCATTGCTGGGACACAGCATCCATTGTAGAGAAAGTGAAGACTTAGGTAGTAAGGCAAATTCATTAGGAGGGAAATGCAAACTCAGTCAACCTTCTCCAAGAGGAGAACTTAGTCTCAGAAGAATAAAATTAATTTGAATCAAAAGAAGAGAAAGTAAAGGGGAAACTTTACAGATTAGAAAGACAACATACAGGAAGGCATAGCATGTATATTTATACAAATAAATAACTGATAAATAGAAATAAAAATCAACTTCTAAAGCCAGTGCTTTTGCTGGTTTCAAGGTCAGAGAAGACATTCCCTCACATTCAGAGGCAAAACTAGTATGACACATTTAAAGCCATTTAGGACTAGGAAAGAACATCAACCCACTTAGAAACATCAACCAAAAGCAACAAAATACTGAATATTAAAAACTTTGTGTGTTTCTATTAAAAGCTTTCAAAATGTTTTTTCAAGTAGTTCAATTTCCACATATGCATGCCACAAAATTGTTGATCTATGTTAATTGTCCTGTTCCCTTTTAAAATGTCAGAAAAAGGGGGAAGTTTACACACCTTTTTTTCCTGTGTTGTGTTGTTACATTCAATCCAGGAGGCAAGAGAATTCTCCTGCTTGAAACCTTTTGACTGCTCTTCAAGCTTATCCTTGCATAAAACTTCACCCATATCTGAAAGAACTCTGCTCAGAAATAGGGATCTGCTGAAATGCAGAAATGAGTGAAGCAGATTGATCTTTTCAGTATCAAATCACAAGGAGAAATAAATAAGAAATAAACAACAGCTGAAGACTGAGTACAAGCCCAGCATTTGCACACCTGTGCACAGGTGGATTGAAGCACTGAGCACCAGGCTGCTATTAAATCAGAGTAATCAGTGAGACAGTCACAGAAATCACTACAAGAAAGCTGCAATGTGTTTTTTTGCTTTCAACTCTATAAAACGTGGGTCTTCAAAACTAGCTGAGCTCCTACTTTTTTTGGCTTGATAATATTCTGAGAGAGGAACTTTTGTATCCCTACAGAATTAACAGGATCCTCTCATTGTCCCGTGTTTACATCCTATTTTCCCCTAAAGCAGCAACTGCCTGGGCAGAATTGAGGGGTTTTGTGCCAGCCATTTGTTCCACGCTGGCCACTACACTTGTCAGGCAGGAAGCAGCCTTGATTAAGTTATTTGTATTCCTAAGAGGCTTCCTGCTGCCTGGGCTCACTCTGCAATCCTCTAACCCTGAGCAGGAACAGCTGAACAAGTGACAATAGTTCTGGCTGCTTTATGCCATTAAGACATAATGCCTGTCTCACCAGCACACATTTAACTGGTGAAGCCAAAGTTTTGCTGCTCTTTTCATTACACCAGTGTAACCAGAAAGAGCCAAGCTGGTTTGCAGGGACAGCTCTGGTGCACAATCATAAATCCTCAACATGATTTTGAATCCTAAATTCCCGCAGGTCTCATGTGTCTGCTGCTGTTTCCTCTTAACTTGCTTTTGGCTTTCTGAGGTGCCTCCCAGCTGAAAACATTTCATTAGGGTTTTATAGCATGAATCTGTACCCAAATGCATAAAACTTGAGCTGGAGGAGACAAAGCATCAGAGAAAAGAAGTTCCTCTCTGAACAAATGGAGAGAGGACCAGGCATCTCTTACCACAAAGGCACAATGAGACAAAGTGTCTGCACAGCTGCCTGGGACTGACTGCAGCTTCTAAAGTTACCCTCCAGAATCCCACCCTTCTCTCCCTCTTCAGAGTTCCCTGTCCAACTTAACCAGGTTAAAAATATTTTTAGTTCGCCCCATTTGCCTTTTCTGCATCATTGTGGCTAACAAGGGCAGCTGAGGAAGGGTCTTTTAAGTAAAGAAGCAAAGAACTGCTCATTGTTCTGATACAAAAAATAATATTTACAAACAGTTTTCTCTCTCTCATTACTCAGTTTATGGGTCCATCCTGAGAAAATTTAAATTTAAGCAGGAAAACAAGCAAATATAGTTATTTGATGAAGTAGATGACTAAGCACATAGAACTTTTATGCAGTCCTGTGATTATCTAATTTGAAAATACAAATCTAAAATAATTTCCAAAATGCCTTGACTTTTTCCTTTGTCATTCCCTTCTTAAACAGGGAAAATAATGAACAATTATTATTTAAACTCCAAATACGTTTAGGGCAATAGCTGATTCTGTAACCCATTAAAGGAAACTCTGAGGTAGAGTAGGATTTAGCAACTGCTAACCATTAAAAATGTATTTTTAAGTTTCCCTACAATACTTTTCAAAAGAATTTTCAAATATGCCATTAAGCTCATTATTTCTTAAACATTACAGATATTAGCATCATCATAATACCACCATTCATACATCTTCCTTTTTTCTGTCTATTCCTCTTCTAAACTTGCTGTCCTCTTCAAAGCAAAGTTCTTTTACTTAAAAAAAAAAACCTTCTCCCTTGCCAGCAAAGCACTCTCATTTTCTTCCTTCAAATCCCTCCATATAACCTACATTTCACTGAGATTGACAGTAGTGCTCTAAATGCTGTCAGTCTCACACCCTATCTTACAATTTTACTCTTATCCTGTGTATCATATTCTTCTAAAATCAGATTCTAAATTGCTCGGGGCTTAAAGTCACCTTTCTACTTTTCTTTATCTTAAATCATTCCAAAGGGCCAAGCTCTTCCCACCCTGACTGGTTAATTTGCAGGAGCTTTGTGGCAACCAGAAGTAGAGCCAACATTACTCTGCCCATGAACTAAGAGCCAGCTGAGCACATATTATTGTAGTTCCATGTTTTCCACATCAATGGACTCTATCACTGACATAAAAACAGGCTAGGTGGCATTTGGAATGTACATCAAGGTCAGCTGGTGCTGCTCATTTTCAGGAATGCCTTGACAGAGCTGTGACTCTATTTTAATTCATTTCAATTTTCATAAGCTAACATTAAAAAAAAGCGCAGATTAATTTTAATTATGTTTTTCACATTATTATGTCCTTAAAATTATACAATGAGGTGAAAAGTATAAATGATAATCATGAAATACCAACAACAAAGCATCTAAGTGAGGCAAGTGAACTGAGACTGAGGAAAACAAGATGCTCTCTGATAAACTGAGGGTACACACTAATATTATAGCAGCAGAGTATAGCAAGGACTACACATTCAGTAGTCTAAATATAAGGTGGATGCCATCAGAAAAAATTCCATCTTCTTGTTAAAGGTGATAGAATGTTAATCTTTTCAATAAAGGAGAAAAACCTTTTTTTTCATGATAATTATATGGATTTGATAGAAACTCTCCCTGTCAAAATATTAAACCAAACTCACCCCAGGAGTCCTGACCATCTAAAACATACATCCTTCTCTACTCCTTTTGAAGTAGCAGTATATACCAGTGAGCTTTCTAATTGACTTTTTAAAAAATATAGAAAGCCTTCATAAACATAAAATGAGCCAATTTAAAACATTGATGGTCTTTGTACTGAAGTGCTGATGAGATAAAAAGCACATCTGAATTACAGAAAGCACAGGCTTTTAGAAAAGGTACCTCTAAGAAATTATTAAAATAATTTTTCCTTAGTGATTTTCTAAGCTAAGGAGAGAAAAGCCATTTTACACAGGCTTATTTTCTCTGTCAGCCAAGGTATCAGAAGGGCCTTGGTCTGCTTTTGTAGCTGGGGCACAGGAGGAAGAGCAGCTTTTGAACACTGCAGCCTTATCATCACTACAAGGTGAGACACAGGCTCATTGCAAGTGGCAAAAGCAATGTGGCTCCCAAAACATCCTGCTGGGGGAATGGCAGAGGTTCCATGGGTTGAGCTCCTTTTCTTTTGTCCTGTTCTTAACCCAGTGCCTCCCACAGGGAAGGGAGACCAAAGCCTCCTCCCTCAGTGCTGCTGGGGGTTGGTGTCTAACACAGGCCAGAGAGGTGAGGATTGCAGGACACTGAGGTGGCCCAGGTCAAACAGGAATCAAAATGTGGTTCTGAGTTTTTGTAAATTGGAACTGACAGGAAAGAATCCATTGTTTGGCATCAAAGGAAAAAAACACATCTAAGCACAAATTAAAAAATGCAGGCCATCATTTCTTTCAGTTGAAAGGCACAGCAGAGGTGATAAAAAACAGAAATATAATGGGGCATATTGTTTGAGAGAGAGAGAATAGCTGGAATGCTGTGCAATGCAGAGAGCACAGATGCCTCAAAGCAACTGGGCACTGCAGAGTCCCAGCAGCCCATGGCAGGACAAGCTGAGCATGCACAGGACAATTTCTGGCTCTGTGTCCACCTCAGACTCACAGGAGGTTTAAAGCCCTGACCCTCAAGAATGGCAAACTCTGAATCCCAAATTTATCTACAGCCATGCTCTAACACAGATTATCAGCCCTGATGTGGCTGAGTGTGAGCCAGAAAACCTCAAGTGTGAGAATACTGGGAGATCTTGGAATGGTCCAAAAACAAAAACCTGTTACCTTTTTCCTACAGAATACAACAGCTGTAAAGGATGCTTTATCCAAAAGCATGGATCAATGTCTGAAGCTCAATATGACTTTGTGATTATCTTGCTTTCCTGTACTCATCTGCTCTTTTTAATCACATTCTGCAAGCAAAGCTTCACTTCTACAGCACAGAGGCTCCAGCTCCTTGCATTATTGGGGAGTTATGAAGCTGCAAATGCATTTTAATAGAAGTACTGTAGCACAGCATAGGGGCAAGAAAAAAGCTAATCAAAAGACTACATCTGAGATGAAAAGTTACTGCTTTCTCCTAAAAGTTACGACTTTCTTCTAAAAGAGAAAGTAAGCCAGGAAAGTTACTCTTTAACATTCTCTTTGATCTGTGTATGAATTCTTCATTTAATTTGCTTAAGCTTGAAAAAGATGGACAAGGAAGAGAAGAATTTTTTATGAGAAAAATGGTTTCACAGCAAACCAGCTTCATTTGAGACTTCTGAAAAGGCATTACCTTATATATTATAAATCCGTATTCTAGGCCTTTCCCACAGTTTACATCACATAAAGTGATGTAAAAAAAATTAAACTTAAATCATCACATTGAACAGGAGATGTGTCTCACTAAAGAATCAAACCTCTTGAGTAAGATAAATTTAGACCTTATTACTGAAAAATCTACTCTCACCATTTGCTATGTATTCATGATTTTTGAAACAAACAGGCAATGGATGTGAGATATGGAACAATAATAATGTGGACTCCTTGAGAGATACTGAAAATGCTGTATAACAGATCTGCATAGGGCATAATGCTGTCCAGAGGATTTGCAATGAGATAGCAGCTCCAGAAACAGCCTGCAGGTCAGAGGATTTGGATGTCTGCCCAGGAAGGCACTGGGGTGACCCCATTTTATTGCCTGCACCCAAGTCTGTGCCACACAGCTTTGGGATTGATAAAGGGATTTAAAAGTGATAAGGTCCCTCCAGCTTGTCCAGCTCTCCAATCTCTCACACACCCTGGCAACACCACATTTCTCACTGTGCCACCACTGGCCCTGGGCACAGGTCAGCATCACAAGGGAGGTTGGCTTTCTGCCCTAGAGACTGAGAAGTCACCACAGAGTGTTTGTGCTTTCTCCTGGACAGTTCCCTTCAACGTGGATGACTCCTCAGGTGGGAAAAATGAGATGTGGTGAGGAATGGGCCACCCACAGCTGGGCAGGCCACTGACACCATCCCAACATTGTGCACCAGCTACCCCCAGAGCACTGCAGAAGCATTAACTGCCTGCACCTGGGGTGCTCAGCTCTCTTTCACTGCACATCTTTACAGAGAAAATGCCCAACCAACCCCATCTTGTCAACTGCTTCACCAAATATCTCTTCTATGGCCTAATGCCAGCACAAATGCTGCTATGAACATTAGAGAGGTATAATTTGATCCTCAAAGCCCCTTGATCCCTTTCCCTCCTTCAGCCTTGCAGATAAAGAGTGCATCATGAGGTGCATTGTATGCAGTTTTGTCAGAGGAAAGCAGTAAAAGCTGGTCCCATGAACACATTAAATGTCTCTGGGTACCTCTTGTTAGAAGAGAATAAGGACTTTTTGTGTGCTTTCTTCAGCCAGCTCTCCTCCCAGGGTGATGTACTAAGTACCTGCCAGCTGTTTTACATTTGGCAGGGGGAGCTGAATGCCTTTTTTCTTTTTTTTTTTGCAATGAAGGCCACTACATACATGTAAGCTATTAATTCAAAGACAAACAGGCAAATCTCTTCTTTGATGGAGAGATGAGAATCTGTGAGGCACAGATGGGTTAACAAATGTGAAAATGAATCCTCTAGAGATAATGTGCCCCTGTCAAATAGCAAAACAGCTGAAGCACCGTTCTGACATCTCCTCAGGACACATGATATTCTCATAAAACATGGGCAGGGGAGAGACTTTTGATGTCTGGCCCGACCATTTATATTTTTAGAAGGCTATACAAAAATACTCTGACACCCTGAGGTATCTAATGGTTCAACAGTCCTGTACAGTAGGTTCTGCCTCCTTTCTAAGGCACACAAATCCATAAACCTTCACTGACCTGTAGTGTCAGTATGTTCCTGCCTGCAGCCCTTTTCTTCTGCTGTGTTAGAAAGCCTGATGAGACTGCTTATTGAATTTCTTCCTTTCAACATCAAAGATACCAGTCATGCTCTCCAATTATTTAATAGATTCTGCTACAGTGGAGATCACCGATTCATTTTCACCAGAGATACCCAGCCATTGTAAAGAGCAATTATATATAATAACACCCTAGCTGTTCTCAAACATTCTTTTATCAAACACATAGTCCAGTGATTATCAAGATGGGCAATGATCTGATATTGATAATAAAACTTAATGTCTTTGGTGTTGGTTTTACCAAACTATCAATGGCTTTGCTCTACAGACCCCGGCACTCAAAATGCAGCAGCAATGTTTGGACTGCCTTTTGCTTTAACTGTTAAATATTTATTTCATGGTCATGCTCTTTAAGCCTCACAGAAAGGTGCCTCTGATTCAGCTTTTTGCTGCTTGGCACTGCTGTCTGGGGGAATGACACAGGGAGACAGGAGATGCTGACTTCTAAAGCCAGTTCTGTTGCTGGGCAGCCTGGAGCAAGATGCTTTGTCTCAGTCTCCCCAGCTGTAAAATATTCCTACTTAACTGAGCACAGGGGCTGAAGATCAATTTGTTAATGGCTGTGCATTAGCACTGTGCACAGCTCTTTGAACATATAATATGTCCTAAAAATACTAACCCTTTTTGCCCTTATTCACAGATGACTTTCCAGACCAACAGATTAAAGTATTCCTTTTCCAAAACTTTCCCTGAAATAAAAGCCTTGGTGGTAGCTACTTACTGAGCCTCATCTCTCAGTGGCTCTGAGGTGGCAAGTCCTGGACTTGAAGTAAAAACTTTTTCTAACCCTTCCTTTTACAACTGTGATAAAACCAGAAACAAAATTAGAGCAGTGAGGTTCACAGTGCTCAGTTGACCTTGAAGCATAAATTGTGAAGAGCAAAATGAGAGCATCCACCTTCTCCAGACTGGTTCTGAATCCAACTAGCTGACAAAGGCTGCAGTGATGAAGATAATCACTGTCTTGAGCAGATGGATGGCAGAGGCAAGTGTAAAGTTCCCTGCCCTAGAAAGCTATTATGTCCCACAGGCAGTTCTCATGCATTTCAAAAAAATCCATATTTTAGCTAGACAACATGATCCTCTGTCTTTCATATCTTATCCTTTCTCACTTGTAGGGCTATGCTAGACACAAGATTCCCTTGGCATGTTCTCTTTTCCTGCCTTACAAATCACCTTCAGGCCAGCTGTGGCCATTTGCCTGTTAGGCAGGACAGGAGCACTGCTCCTGCTGGAACAGGGACTGCAGCTACCACAGAGCCTGCCCACAGCACATCCTGGGGGCCACACAGCATAAGGATGACATGCTTATGCATGAAATAAATTTACATGAGGCACTTCAACTGCCTAAAGCATGTTTCATTCATTCCACCCCCTGGATATGGGAACTGCTGGACATCTCTTTTCAGAATTTACCAGGCTGAAGCCTTGAAGAGATGAGTTGACTGAAAGGCAGCAAATACACAGAAGTGCATGTTGGCAGAGGATGGAGAATGAGTACTCTCCTGGGAAGAGAGGATGGGTGAGTGCAATTATTCTGCCACAAGAGCTCAGATCTTGCTCTCAGACCAGAGCCCCACACAGTCTGCATGCCAAGCCATCCTCTGGCTTTAGGCTGAAGCAGATCCAATATGTCAGGAAAACACAGCATGGGGGGGGCTGACTCATCCTCATCCTATTCTGCCTCTGAAATCAGCAAGAGTTTGGGAGAATATTCAAAAACTCAGTGTGGCCGTGCAATTTTGTTTACAGAATTGAATCCCAGAGACCAAGGAGACTACAGGTGTGAGCAGCAGACACCAATCCCTGTGTGGGGACTTTTTTGGGGGTCAGGGACTCTGCAGTGCTCCAGGAGAAGCACTCCTCAGCTCCATCACCCCAAGTTTCAGCAAAGTAACTGGCCTAGTTTGCCTCTTGCTATCAACTGTTCCAGCTCTGACTTATAATTGGAATTCATACCCTGCAAAAGCTAGAGCCTGCAGCTAACAGATACAGTAAATTATTCAGCATTAACCAGCATAATCTGCACTGGTTTTCATGTTGCCTGTTTCCCACTCCTCCCCAGTCACTTACAAGCACTCAGTGGGCACAGAGGAGCACATGTGGAACAGCCACAGCAGCTGGGAAGGAATTTTTCTTGTGCACATGGCCTCTCTGCTTCTTATTCCAATGCCACATCCATTCTTTTTCCACACTAGGCAGCTGTGAGACTTTGTTAATATAGCACCTGAGATCTATTTTCATCTAGCATTCAAAACATGACTGTAAATGGTTTATTATTGTCATACTTTTAGATTACTTTAACTTTAGGAGCAGTGCATTTCCGTTCTTCATTTTTCCTGGCAATACACACTGCTTCTCTTCCCTGTAAGGTGAAAGATCTATAGACTGCTCGTTGTCAGTGCTTGCAAGTAGCCATTTAAAAGCAGATATTTTTTGTCAGCATTTTTATTTGTGATGCTTCTATGACAGATTTGGAAATTGAAGCCCTTGATTTATCTCCAGGCTGAAAACTAGACAGAGGGAAGGACACTATGAGCCTTAGGAATGAAATTACAAACATGTCATTACCTCCTTTAATCTGTTCTTGTTTCTGTGAAATTGCTCCAGACAGCCCCAAAAATCCATGTGCTTTTACAATGAAAAAATCCTTATTTCAGGCTATATTCCTCCCATAATATTTCAGGCCTCTCACTGTTAACTTGTGTAAAAACAAAGGCTAGTAAATATACTTCTTTTTAACTTGCATAGGAGCTAAGCCAGCAGACCCAACCAACGTAGAAAACAGTCATGTCTAAAATCACCATCCCCCTCCCTCTTTGCATTTTCCTTGAGGTTCTTTCTGTTTGTCTGTTTTTTTACATATTTATTAAATCTTGTTTGTCTCACAGGAGAAAACGGTTTGATAGTGAGTCACACTAGCACTCAGTTCAGGCCACTCTTGGCATAACATAACATCACATCTGGCACCCTGAAACCATGACTGACAGACTCTGATCAAGATACACGTGATGGGAGTAGCAGGGGTTATTGCAAAGCAGGAGTGAGAGGCATGGGAGGAACTAGAGTGAGAAAGTGGCAAAAAGCCCAGCTCCCATTTGTCTGCTCAAGCATTTCTATTAGCTCATGTTTTTCCACTGTACTATGGGCCTACACTGAAATCAAAAGAATTAGTTTCTGCTGTTACCCATGTGACAGCATCTGTGGCTGATTGAAAAGCCTCTGCTGTGATGAGAAGGGCCTGAGTGGGGGTGCAAAGGGATGCATAAAGTAAAGCCTTTTTCCTGAGCCAGTCCCCAAGTTGATGATGGCATCAGTGGCAACTCCCAAGCGGGCAGTGCCAAGTGGAAAATTGCAGCTTGCCTCATCTGGGTGTATAAAACTCCCTTCTGGGCTGGCTGGTGTGCTTCCCATGTGAGAAACACTCTGGTCACCCTTAAACTATTCACAACTGAGACAGTCATCTGATGGCAAGAGAATGATGGCCTTGTCCTTTGTGTGTTTTAATGCGGTGGAGAACAATTGTCAGGTCTCAGAAATCAGACAGAAAACAGCAGCAACAGGGCCTTCACATCTTACATAGGTCAAAGTGGGTAAAAAAGTCACATGCTGTGAAAAAGGTCTCATTATGCTCCAGAAAAGATCTGGGAGAAGGCCACTCTGCCTGGGGTAATTCCAGCCTGCATCTTCAAGCTCCTGCACTGCTACCACAGAGCTGAAACAAAGCTCTGCTGGCAAGAAGGAAGAATGTATTCTTCCCCTTCTTTCTTAGGTGATCTGACTTTGCAAAAGAATGGGTTAGGTCCCTGGCTGTTAACCTTAAGAGTTATTCTCATCATCATTGACCCAGTAAAGCTGTGATCTTATTCTTCTGAGAGTTAGCAGTGGTGACAAACAAACCCTGAAGCAAACGTGGGCGTCTCTGCAGCCCTATGGCTTCACAGAAGAGCACTCATGCCAGAGCTGAGAACACTGACACCAGGGACCACACAACCCCATTACCCTTGCTGGTAAGTCTGCTGTTTGACCTGGTTGCTGGAAAAAGTTCAGGTAACAGGTTCCAGTACTGAGCCCAAAAGAATATCTGATTTATGATACACTCAGCTAACTTGGCAAAGCCTCAGAAAAAAGTGAAAGTTCAGAAATATCCCTTTTGTGAGCATCTCATGCCATCCAGCTCTCCACAACTATTTTAAATGTCTCCCTTTTCAGTGGGCTAAGGACCTAGACACCCAGATCCATTCCCTAGGCATCCACACAGATTTAAACAGAGCTCTGGACTCTGCTGTCCAGAGAGGCACTAAAGGTTAGCTATCAGAACACACAATTTCAATCCTTAAGCCCCTTTACCAAGCCACCTCTTTGATCTCAGAGTCCTCTGTGTGACATGAAATCACTACTCACCCTTCATCACAGGTGTCTTGGGAGAGTAAAAGCAGTAATCTCCTAGAAAATTTAGATGCTGCACTGAATAAAGGTTATTGGTACTCACTGCCATGCTGCTGTTGTCTGCCTTCAGAAGGGAGAGCTGGAAGCCCTGGGGAACAGCATTTGAGCAAGAGAGGGCTGTGGGCAGAGGTAAGAAATAGGCAATCTGATTTCCTCTCTCCTCCTACACCCACTAAATGGCCACATTTAGTGAAATGGCCACAGCTGAGGCCAATGATAGCCAGGTGCCAGATGTCACCAGGGCAAAACCAAAACTGTGTGTCCTGAGCAGAGAGAAAGTCAGCCCTGTCAGAAAGTGATGAGCAAAACCTCTGTGCAGCAGAAAAAGAGCTGGGCCTTACTAAAGAAGAGAAATGGTGTCCCTCTTTAAAAAATAACACAGTTGTCATTAGATAGAGCTTCTTTTGGGAATTCAAATCAGTGATAGAATCACCAGAGGAAAATAAAGTAATCTTTAATCATCAAGAATTAACAAAAGCCATGTTGTCATTAGCCAGGAGGCACCTTAATGATGACTCCTATTGTTAGGTTCTCAGGCTGCAAATTGCCTTCCCACAGAACTTCTGTCATTGTGATATCTTTGTGATGAATGTAAAAATTTGCTTCATAACTTGACCATAATAAAGCATAATTCTAGCTTTAAATTACTGTTTACATCTTTCACTTATGGCATAAATACTCTTTATTGCACAATATGAATAGTTTTCCATATTACTTATGTAATGGCATTTTCCTATGGGCACACCATTTTATAATTTATATGGCATTTCACATTATTTAGGGACAGGTAAATTTGAAACACTTTGTTGCATAATCTCCATTTTGGAGGAGATCTTTTGAGATAAACACATCAGACATCAAGTGCTTGGTGCTAAAATTAAATCTTCATCTGCTTAAATGTGTGGGTTATGAGTGCAGCAGAACCATTTACATGTCAGTGAGATGAGAATCAATTCTGCAGAATGGAAAGATTACTTAATCTGAGATATATTTTCTTGTTTTAGAACTTGTGATTGACAGACTACCTTATTACTCTTCCTTTTTTTCTTAACTTTAAGAATATCTAATGAAATTAATCACAGCCTGGAGGAGACAGTTTGAAATCTGCTAAGAATTATATATGTCAGAGCAAGCTTTACAACTCACTTGGACTAATTTGCTGCTGGCAAATATATCATTGTCACACACTTCTGTAAACTTTGCATTTGCAATCTTTTGAACTAACCACACAGGCTGAAGCACTACTTTTCAAGTTTTAAGAGTGTGATAGAAGTGTTGATGCAGGGTTTCTAACTTGGTAATATCTCAAATAAGGATGTATTGTTATAATCCCATGTTTTCTAATAAGTTGTTTTGTCCATATCAGAGCACAGACGGAGTAGAAAGAAAACAATAATTTTGTGATTTTTAAATAAAGCACAGAACAATGCTCTACTGCTAAGGTCAAAAACCAGAGAAATTTGTCTGTGTAGGAACTTGTACTTTATGCAATCAGGAACTTTAGTATCAGATAATATCTTTAAATGATTAATATTACTTTTATTAATTAACTCACACAATAATTTATCTTTCTTGGATGGACAAAGAGGGTTGCATTACCCTATACCCAGACTATGCAAACATTTTATAGAAGCAGCAAAATTCAGAGGGAAGTCTCCAGCAGGTTTTGTCTCTTCAATTCCTGTCACCACTGTCAGTTCCCCGTAAGTTACTGATTTCTGTTTGAAACAAATACCAGGAAAAATATCTCTGCTAATAAAACTCCTGCACTAAAGCAAAACCTTAATTACAACCTCCTATTCTCTTGAGTCGAGTTACTGACACATCTGACTGTCACACAGCCCATCTGTTCCCAAAGTTGTTTTGCTCGGCGCTGCTGGAGCCGCGGAAGGCGCTGCAGCGGGAGCCGAGCTGTCCTGTGGAGAACGCTCCTCTCCAGTGTCAGCATCCAGAGATTCCTGCTCATTTCCAGACTGGATGCTGCCATTCCAGCTCTGACAGGCATCTGAGGTGGGTTTATTAGCAACTTCAGTGGATGCTGCTGAATTCAGTTTCTTTCTACATCGGTGGCTGTCACAGACATTTGCTCCCCTGAGACCACCTAAGTGCAAATCTAATGGGATTTCTAATGCATGTTAAACTAACATATTAGTAAGAGACAAAGGCTAATTTTTTAACATCACAATCTTTGAAGGGTTTTAAAAATGTGCCTTAATTATTAACTGTATTTCATACATGGAAAACATGGAATGGATACGAGACTTGCTCAAAAGGCAGTAAAACCTAGGTAACCTGATATTGATTTTGCTTGTATCAGCTACAGGGATTTGGGGAAGAGAACACCCCCTAAAGTAACTCCTCCTGACCCAAAAATGTTGACAACATAATAGATTTGTACTGACACAGAGAGAGTCAGAGACAAAAGGTGCCTAGGGATTTGAATAAATACAGAGATATCAGTATATATATATATCTCAGATATATTTGGAGATCAGATAGGTGCAGATCTGTATTCTTTAGCCACGTTGTTATGGGTCTTTGGTTAACAAGAGGCACAGGCACACTGTAAGAGAGGCAATCCTGGGTCTCACTCATCACAGATCAAGTACCATCTGAAATGCTGGCTTGCAAGATATGTTTTGACTTTCTAATTCATTACAGTAGGAAGCAGTAAGAAACCCATGTACTTCCAGATTGTATTTAAAAACAAAACAAATACAGAAAAACTTTGAATACTGTTTAAACCCTTCTTTCTTACCCCATTTCTCAATTTCTCTTTTTTCCCCTTTTGAGTATCAGAACTTTGCTAAAGAATGTTACCTGGTACAAGTAAATTTAGGAAGGAATAGGCAAGTTAAGGAACTAAGGGATCACCTCAATAATGTTTTGAAAATTACTATTAGTATTTTTTTATCAATTCATGGGAAAAGGCAAGTCTTCTGGTGAGAAATGATTTGCAAAGGGACTTTTCACACAGCAGTCTTACAGAGACACTTCTGCTTTTGGTTTAAAGCCTAGTTCTCCACTGAGGAAATATTGCTGTAATCCTCTACCAGCCAGATGAAACTACTGGATCAGCCCCATTTAAAAAACAAAAACAAAAACAAATACCAACAAAACAAAATTTTAGCTGGTTCTTGGTGCCAGCTCTGTACCAGCAGAGGGGTTGGTTTTTCACAGCAAGCTGAGCACTACAGTGAGTGTTTGGCCAGCAAGGAGCAAGGGGATGTGGGTTAGTCACACTCAACCAGGGGCTCTGATTCTTTAGAAATCAGTCATTTGCATTTCTTGCAGCTTAGCACAGCTACTGAAAGCAGCTGTGCCCAGTGAATTTTATGAGGACATTTAATTCCCAGGCCTTTCCCTGCAGGCCCACATTTCACTCACATAACAACTTCTTAGGAATATCTACTTATGGTTTTCCCATATCATATTTGACAAATCCTCCTGTAGCCTTTCACAAAAAAAAAAAAACAAACCCACCCTGCATTCCCATGACTACTAGTAAATATATAGGCCTTCAGAGAAAACAAACAGAAAGTAAATACCGAGTCCCTCCATTTTTTTCAGATTTTTTTTCTGTCCAGCTGTAATTGCACATTTTCTGACTTGATACATGGGCAATTCACTACCAATATATGGTTGTGCCAGGCACGGATCCTTCCCAATATCCTCCCACTCCAATTTCTATGCATTAGCTCAGAAGCAAGCTGTAGAGTTGTCCCTGCTTCTTGGGAGAGGTCGGTGCATTAACATGCATTTTTACAGAGGCTAGACAAGGTTTGAGTCAGTACTGTAACACTTCATGTCGTTTTTTTTTGACATCTCTGATGCTGCCTAATGAGAACTTTGGCATAAGAGGTCATTCAAAGGGGAAAAAAAGATAAAAGCAATGAGAAAAGAAAAAAAAAAAGGCTGAAACAAGCTTTTCTTCATTCCTTGCCCCAGCATGACACTACATTCAACACTGCAAAAACAATAATTGGGTTCTATGCTTAAGTACATCCAAATGAATCAGGAGTAATTTCACAGAGGTCTGGGGCAGTTAGGCTGATTTTAAACTGAACTAGCTTTGGTATAACTCAGCCTTATTTCTATGGTTCTCAGTTTCACCTTGTTTCATACATAGGTGATGTCTGCCAAATCACTGTTGGTCATTAGAAAAACTAAAACCATAAATTAGCTGGCTCATTAGGGATATAGGGCAGCAAGGGCTTTCCTTTATATTCTTATATAATGATCCCTGTTTCTACAGAGTACTTAATTTCCATTTGCAAAAGAGTTTCATGGCTTGTACAATGAACTCTGCAGCTCATGAAACTCTGACAATGGTCTTCACTCCTTTCTTTTGGTTAATTGTAACAAATTTCATTGGCTGGTTATAAAGGAGATTATTTCTGGGAAGGAAATTCCTGCCTGAGGTACATAAGGAGGCAAGAGATTTCCAAGTTTTTGTCTCTTGAGCTTATTAATAGTGCATCAAGGTTTAACCTCTTTCAGTATGAATTTAACAGAGGGGTTTTAGAGTTCCTTTTAGCTGGCAAGGAGTGAGAATGCCACTGCCATTGTCAGAGAGTAACTGTCTGTCATTCTTTTTTGCAAGCACCAGAGTAAGTGGGTGGCAGCTGGTGACAAAGGCTGTGACTGCACTTGCCATTTCCTTGTGATAGCTGGAGCAGAGCTTTGGCCTGAAGCAGTGCTGCTTTCTTGTGTCTCCAGTATAGCTTTGAGAGAGAAGTTATGAACATGTAAATATTTATATCAAATATTCCTGTTCCAGTTGAAGCTGCTGGCATACTTTTACCCCAAAAGAGTAGGGAATGCTTTAGACCACATCATCATTTCCCTTTAGTTATGGGGAGAGGGCTTCTGGTGGCTACAGGAACCTCAAGCTACTCCTTTTTACCTTATTGTCTCCTACAGATTTTATGCTCAAGGTGTTGCCTGTAGGCAATCTGCTCTCTCTTGGGCTCCTGAGTTCAGTGTGGGTTTTCAGCAGTACCCTTTGATCAGCTCCAAAGCTGCCTGTGAGTGACAGTGGAAGTCCTTTCTGCTGGGAGTCTGATGTGATGCCTCCTCAGTCCCAGCTCTGGGGACTTCAGGGCATCTCAGCAGTGTCAAAGTGACACTCTCTCAGTCTGCCATTGTCTTCTTCCACAGGCCTTTTCTCTTGGGCTTTGCTTTGAAATTTCTTACATTCCCTTCCTGAACTCTTAAGAGTTTTTGCAGTTGTAGCTGAGTCTTTAGCTATGCCCCACTCCTTTAATTGTCAATCTCACATTCACAATTTAACTGTGAGACTTGCAGTGCTGGGAGAGCTATTGCAGCATTTCCTCCTGCCAACACCTTTCTTTTTCTCACTTTTGCTGTATTTTTTGTTCTTCTCCACCCCACACAGCCTATGTAATTCTCTTCCCTCTACTCCTAGTTCCTTACAAGTTCTGTGTTTGTTAGCTTTGAGCATTAAAGGGAAATACCATTTTGTCTGCTTTTGCCCTACAAAAGGGCACAATGATCATGATTCATTTCCTGAATGAGAACACAGATTCAATGCCACAGGAGCTTTGGAAAAAGCTTTGCTATTTCCCTCCCACTTTGAAGGAAATAAAGGGTGGTGTTGGCAGAGAAAAATGTGTGATTTGGTGGTCATAAAATGCCTGATCTGGTGCTTCTGCTGACACACACACTCTGACAAACTGCAGCACAGCCATAACCAGCCTCACATCAGCTTCCTTCCCATCCTGGGTTCAGCTACCAGCACCTTCAGGAGCTGAATCTCCCTCCCACTTCAGTGGATACTGCCTAGCTGTACTGAGTACCATGGGAAAATCCATAATATATTCCACTGTTGCCTTTTTCCCAACCTGGAAATGAAACTCAAGATAATTTCAGTAAGGAGGCAATATAAAAAGGGATCTTTAATGAAGGCCTTCAGGGGCAGTTATGGAAAGATGTCCCCACAAGCCCACCCCCCCAGGAGTGAGTACATTTTTGTAGGTTTTAGGAAATTAGCATAATTGATGAAAAGCACCGAGTAGGAGGACAAGTGGTGATGCAATTCCCTCCAGGTCAAGCCCCTTCTCTGGAGCCCCCCATTCAGCACCAGCTGTGCTTTGTCCATGAGAATGGATCTCAAAGAGCTCTCAGCCTTGGCTCCCAGGAAGAACCAAGATAGCACTGGAGCCTTGCACCTCCTTGGGCTTGGGGCTCTGGAATTTGTTTTGTCTTTCTGCCTAGGGAAGGGCCATGGAAAATTACTGGGGGGAAATCTAGCTACTAATAGGTGACAGAGTTACAAACATATGTGTGAAGAATTCAGAGAGCATATAAAAGAAAAAAGGCAACAACCAAATGGCATCACCACCACCCCCTTTTTATATATTATGGCTTCCCTTAGAAAGCCTCAGTAGGCATCCTACTGAAAAACTTACAGCCAAACTTGTTGATCAATGAATAAACTTGAAGTTAGTTTTCCTGTGCCACACAAAGCATCACTAGCAGACATGCAGGTATAAAACAAATAGGAAAAAGAGGAAGCTGTGTCCTAAGAGACTGTGGTAGTTACAAAATCATGAACTTGGAGTAGCAGAGTATGTAGAAGTTGTCTACTAGGGCAAGAAAAAGGCACAGAAAAATATAGGAAGTGTTGTGCTTGTGTGTGTGCACATTTCTGTGCAGCTGTGTCTGTTGTTTATGAGCTCAACTTGAAAAATAAACCCCCTAACTTAGAGCCCACCACTGATTTCATGCAGAACCACAAAAAGACCTTGTATTCATGTTTCAGTAATTCAAGCTGCTCAGTCCTATGGGATGAACCCTCTCATACATCACCTTCAGCTTCCCTCTGCAGACAAGGCTTGATCAGAGGCACTGCAATCTTTTGCTACCTGCATGAAGAGGGCACCAGCCTCAGCTCTGTCCAGGTAAATAAAATTTAGGAGTCGGTCTGCTCGCAGGGAATGCCAAAACCAGCCCCACACTGGCACAGAGACATTGCTACACTCCCAACAGGAGGATTGCTACCCTCCTCTCCAGCAGCTGTGACTTGTTACCACTTTCAGGCAATAAATTATTGTGAAGCTGGTGGCAGCAATTCATCTGTGTCACCTCTCAGGTGGGTGAGAGCCGTGCAGGATGGCTGGTCATGAGGAATGTCCTCACACACCCTCAAAGGCATGGAAAACTTGGATGCATCTTCTCCTTAATAAACAAGCTCAGCCTGCTTCTCACAGCCTACATCAGCTTTCCAGAATTCATTCCAAGGTCCTGGAGTTTACGTTAAAGGCTGGATTTGAATAGAGTTAAAAGTCTTTCTAGACATCATAAATGTTGACCATCATCAAGAAAATTTTCCTCTATCCTGCTGAAGGATTTGCAGGGAGAATTTGCTAAAACTGGAGCACTGAATCTGAATAGGAAGAAGGAACACTCACAAACTGCATTGGTTGCATCTTCGAGTATAAAGTGCTTTTAAAAATATAAAGTTCTTACATAAACAGTGGGGAAATATGGAAATATATAAATAAACTAAACCACAATGCTTCATTGCACACACATTCCTTCATGGAGTGGGGATGAGGAAATAGATATGACAGCTCTTAGTCATGTTGCTTACTGCTGTTCTGGAGGGTAATCTCATCCCATGTGAGTGAGTGCAATATAATGATGTACTTTAACTGGATCACATCATGGTATATGTGCTTTTGTCTCTGAGGTTACCATTAGATGCTCCAGAAAAAAAAGGAAAATGCACTGGAAAAATTACAGAATTATATAAAATATTTTATTTTTCCTGAGATGGGGCTAACTAATGCCATGATGCAGGACTGAAAGCCCTTGCAAATGGTATTATTTTCTTTTATGTTACTAGCACTTTCTGTCCAACCTTATCTGTCAAGGTTCAAATTCTGATTTTCTTCTCTCTTCTTCTTTTCTTTTGTCTTTTGTAAATTCCCACCTGTCTCTAAGTTCAATCAACTCAAAGTCCTTGAAGTGGGAAGCCCTGCTTGCTTGCAGGTGACGGCATCAGCATTTGCGATGTTCCTTGCTGCTCAGTGGCTTTGTGAATCTCCTGGTTGGATCCATTTCTTTTTGCACCTCTAGCCATGAATGCAGGCTGAAAAGAAAAGCCACAGGCTCCCCCTTTGGTCCTACTACTAGAGAGAGACAAACCTGTCTCCCATGCTCCTGGCATGTGCGGTTTTCCTCCTCTCTCTGCTCCCTTTCCCCTCCACCCAGCTGGCATGGCCCGGAGGATATCCTCCCCCTCAACACTCCAAGCAGGGATGGTTGCTATCCTCACCAGCTGACATCAGTGCTAATTTCCTGTAAGTTGCCACAGAATAAAGGAGAGGCCTCTTTCTAAAAAATCTTTCCGGCTTGCTTAAAAACACTCTCTTGTCTTCTTTTCTTCCTGTGTGCAGCTTGCAGAATCAATAAGGCCCCAGCTCTTAGCCCCGAGCAGCAGAGAAGCTATTGCTGCAAACTCAGCAGGAGGAAGAGCTAGGGCAAGCAAGGAGCCCAGAGATAATCAAAAGTGCCCTCCCATGGCTCAGGATGTTGCCAAGTGCTTGGAGCAGGACCAGAAGGCAACACACTATGACTCTTTGTCAAGCAAGGAATCATCTTCATTATCCCCACTTAATTATCTCTGAATTTCACTAATTGCACTTACCTTTACCTTACACTTACCAAAGGGGCTGGGCCAAGTGTTCCTCTATAACATTGCTTTTGAAAAACTCTGTGTATCCTCATGCAGGTGCCTGATGACTGTTAAAAGAGGCAAGGAGCCCCTCTTACGCATCAGTGTTTAATGTGTATAATGCCATGACAGGCTGGTACAGAGACTCTGCATTCAATGAAATTATTCTCAGCATTCAGTGTAATTTCAGGCAGTCTTTATAGTTTAAAAGAAAGCCTGTTTGTTCTCCCTTTTGAAAACAGTCAAACAAACAAAACCCCACAAAACTCTAAACTAAAAACCAACCAAACCAAACACAAACCAAATCAAACCAAAAACCCGTAGAAATAGGAACTCTAATTGTTTATTACAAAAGAAAGTAGGAAAGAGGGCAGGGATTTTGTTGGCTGTTGATGAAAAAAAAATCTGTTAGAAACATTTACAGATTTAGGACTCATTTTTTAAGGGAACCATGTAAGGGACATACCAGGTTGGAGTGATAACTGTAAGAATCTACTCTCAACCAGGGAAAGGCAGAGAGCAAAGTGCAATTACCTCTAGGTAAATTTTTGGCTGGTGACAGAAACCAGGACAGTACTAAAATTACAGCTTGAATGCAGAAAAACTATTAATCCAGGGGTTAATATTATTATTAAAAAAACCCTATTAATCCAGGGGTTAATATTATTATTGGGATTGTGTCTTTTGCTGGACTGTGTCATTTTTTGGATTTTGTCATTTTGCTTGGGTACACTGTAGACTTCCAGCATGCTTTGCCCTAAAAATCATGGGCATGTGACTGAGGAAGAAGTGAAAATCTGTATTGCTGCTATATTTAAAAAGCTTCTTATTGCACTTTAAAAATCGGTGAACAGGACATATTTTGGTGTAAAGAAGCAATAAAGATAAGAACAAATCCACTGAATCCAACAGGCCTCTCTACATTTGTCAAATGTATGCTTAGTTCAGGTCACAGGAAAACTGAGATGTGCAAGAGCACTGTAAATCCTCTGCAAGGGGGTTCCAATCTGGGACTGGTTTCTTTTTCAGAAACACAGACACACTCAGAATTTCCTCTTCCCTCTGACATTTGTCCCTCTCCCTTTGAGACTGGTGGCCTTCTTGCCCTTTACAACATCAACTCAAACATGGTAAGTGGTGCAGAAAACCTTGCATGAATTCCATAGCTCCTTCAAGAGGGCTAATCCACCATTTAAGTCCCACAGGTTTAAATGCTTTTCATCACTTGACCTCTTCACAAGGATGAATTTCCCCTACAGTGAGGATGGCATCAGACAGTTACTTTGTCAGTCAGAGGAAACTATAAAGCAATACACAATAAATAGTATATAAACATCAAATCAAAGAATAGAATTTGTCATTCTGCCTCACAGATTACTTCCCTGGATCACTGTTTAAAATCTCAGAACTAATATTTTAAGAAGAATGTGATTGATTGCAACAATTCTACTGGAAACAGCTAAAGCTGCTCAGTGAACAGTCTGCGTGTACAGCCACTGGTCTAAATCAACTCCACTGCCAAACTGGCAAGCACCAGGTAACATATAAAATGAATAGACAATTCAGAAATGTCCAACAGATAACTAAAATTGAATTTTTATTTTTTTTTCAATAATATTCATCAGACAATTTTCTGACAAGACTTTTCTGAAAGATGAAGTGCAAATGGGAACCCTGTAAGAATGTTTAGAAGAATTGTACATGACATTTTTAAGCGCCACCAAGTACACATTGAATACTTTGTAAGTATATAGGCATAGCAACATGCAAGTGTCATGTACCCAACATTACAATATGCATTTTGTCTGTTTAAAGTTATTAATGAAGAAATAAAATTAAATTGATGTGTCTCATCATCAGTGCAATATGTTTAATTCCCATGGATTTTTTTTTTTTACAGGTTAGTGGCTGTATTTCTGAACCATTCAAATATATCCTTCTCAGGGCCACAAATTGCCAGTGTAAGAGCAAAGTACACCAGAGTTCCTAGGAGGATGCACTTACACTGACCATGAATAGATGAAGTTGTTATAGTCCTTTCACAAATTATGCCTTATTATTTATTCTAGGAAACTTCCTGCTGAACTGAAGGGGTTTTGTAGTTATAAAATATCTAGGCTAAAAGTAAAGGATGCACAAGGATTGCTTTATAATTCTTTTGAAAAAGAGCTAAATAGCAACTCAAACATGTGCATTAAGGACTTGAGCCTTGTTCTTTTGAGATCAATAGGCGTACTGTACTCAATTTTGATGGAAGCAGGACATATATGAATCCAGTAATCCATGATTTCCCTCTCTTGGCTCACTGTTTTGGCAGAAGCAGATGACTGTAGGTTATATTTGCATATTTTTATGAAAGCTATATAGGGGTATAAGCAAATCTGCATTCACTGAAAAAGGACAACATGTGCAACTGCATATTTACTAACATTAATCAATATGCATAGAAAGGAGAGAAAGAGGAAATGATAAAGAAATCAGCCCAGCAATTAAAGACTATCCTCCTCTTTATAATCAACATAAAGAGTTGATGATCATCCTTCCAATCTTATTTACAAGCTATTACTTTAAACTCCCTTCCTTTACACCTATTATAAAAACCCTTCAATATTTCATTTTAGAACAAGACTGAGAAAATTATTATGTTTAGAAGAAAATAGCATTGGTGATTTTCAGCACTATGCATAAGGGCAGGCTAAGGCTGTCTGTGGTTTGTGCTGAAACATGAGATCAGAGCTCACACATGAAACACTGCTGGCTTGACCCTGAACACAGGGAAAGTGCTAAAGTGCTGACCCCAACAGGCTTGGCTTTGCACCTGAAATCTTAAAAAAGGGAAGAAACAAAAACCCTTGAACTTTTCTTTAATAGTAGCACAGACTGCTCCTTTTAGAGGAGATACTTTTCCTTCCTCCTTTCCAATTAGACTGCTGCTTTTAGCCCAGCAGAGAATAAACGACTTAAGACACAGAATGTGGAGGGCAGACCTACAGTAAACACAGAAGCCATGAAGAATTTTTTTTTTACATTTTTTTCCCCATCTACTGCAAGGCTCTGGAAGCCCCTAGAACTGCAGACTCATTCAAATTGGCTTCACACCTTCTGTCTGGTTGTGAGTACATTAAACATTGCTGAAGAAAATGAACACAGCTTGGCAACAAGATGATTCCTAGATGTTGGAAGAATTCTCTTAAGGGCTGCTGGAAGCGCACGAGGCTTGGAGCATCCTGAGGATGTGGAGTGATACAGAAGTGTGCTGTTCAACCATGTTTGTACCCTTATTTTCTCCTGAGTTAAAAGAAGTGCAGAGTGCTGGGTAAGATTCCTCGATAGCAAGAAGGAACTGTGCTAGCTTCTCTTAATGCCAAGTAAAAAACTTTCATATGTTTTAGAGGCCTTAGGTCCACCCTGAAAAACCCTGTAGGAAGTCTTACTCTCAAAAGAGTTTCTACTCTGTTCTGTTGACATCAAAGGCTTCTCTATTAATTTAATTTTCTCCTGCTGTTTGCAATAGTCCTTCTCTGCTCCCCATGCATTGAGTGTTTTTAATGTAAACATGCCCTGGCAATATTATGTTTAAATAAGTGAGAGACAAGTCAGGATATCTCAACAGTGTTGATATTGCATATTTAATTCAAAAGCTTGCATGTGCTTTTTAAAGTTTCTCTTCATACGTGCATGTCTTACTTGGAAGAATTGTGGTGCAGTTGGATTGCAAATCATTATCTAGAGCTGACTAAATATTGATGTGTTATAGCAGTTTATTTTTAAGCTGTTTGGGATGAATCCCCAGCCAGCGTAAATTGGCCCACATTTAAGGCAACAGAGTGAAGCTGATTTATACCAGCTGAGGCTGTGTCCTTATGCCCTGTTAAAAAGCTAAAACTATACCAAAATTAATAAGAACAGGGCAAGAATTATGAACCCAGAAAATATTTTTACCTATTTTAACAGAAGAATAAATAATAATACAATGATTTCATTTCAAGACTAAAGAAAAGATTCAATAGTATTTAAAATGTATACAAATATCTCATAGCTAGTATTTAGACTAAGAGGTAGATGTCATATTCTAGGAATAGTATAGTGTGGAATGATGCTAATGGCAGTTGCTAAATACATTTATTTGCCTGTTGCACAGGACACAAAGAGTGATAGCAATGGCAACCACAAGAAGGCTTACAAAAAGAATTCTTGTCTTCTTTTGCTATTCTATATTATCTACCTTTTGGTGCATTTCTTCTGGAAGGGCATGATGGAAAAGTGTCAAGAAGTAAAAAAGATCTACAATACAAAACTTCACATTTACAAAAAGACATTAGCTTTACCATTTAGGGCATCCTCTGTACTGTAATGTAAGAATTTTGTACTTACAATTTAAGATTACCTGGCATTACTGAGCAAGCAGTGGAAATTCCAGGTGAAGTGATTCAGCAAAATAGGGGTCAGAAGAATGCAGCTCACTCTCTCTTTCTCTCTCTCTCTCTCTCTCTTTCTCTGTTGTTCATGCTAAAAATACCAGGGCATATGGCAGCATATTTCAGCATCTTAACATACTAGGCTCCCTTGAGGACAGAAAAAAAGATGAAACTTGTGCTGTTGAGCCAGCAATAAGATTACAGAACAGTGCTGCCAGACATTCACAGCACTGGCAGCAAAGCCATTAGAGGAGTCAGTGTCTTACTTTGCCTAAAAGTGTTTCAGTGGTATTTAATGGTGCTCCAAGAAATGGAAAGCGAAGCTGGTGAGAATGAGGAGCAGTATTTTTCATAAATTAGTTGTCATTGCAAGTAGAGGAATTACACATATTGCATTAGGATATCCACTGCTTGTAGATGTACCTTCCACTTTCCCCTTGTGACAGTTGGGGGTCACCCCTTGCTTGAAATAATCAAAATGCATATTATAATTACATGGTTTTCCAATATCCATACACAGCAAGTACAAGATACTTACATGTAAGTACACTGTATTTACCTATATTTTTGCATAGTTTTTAGTGTGTACTTTGTGCCACTTAATAAAAAGCATTACTCATCATTTTTGTTGTTGCTGTTTTTCTTTATTCGACAGCTTGTTCAATTAAAGTTGGAGTAGCTGGGATTTTTGGTATGTTCATCACAGATTACCAGTCCCTAGGAGTGCAGAGATTAGACATTTGGAGGAGTCTGGGTAAGCCATGGGGGGAAGCTGCAGTGTGAACATGAAAGTTTTAAATCACCTCCTTAATTAAGAAACGCAATATCAGATTTAATGATGCTAATTTAATAAACTTACCTTTAATTGGAACGGAATTCTAAAGGTAAGAAGTCCGTTTTCCTTTTGGTAACACTTTACAATAAGTGGCACTAAATTACACTAGAACTGCTATGTTACAGGGAATTACATGTAACTACACTGTAACTGTTGAAAGAGCTACTGTACATGTGCGTACATGGTAACTTCAGTGCTGTTACAATCATGAATTACATAATTACAGATGATTCTGTCCTTTCTTTTCATTGAAATAGCTATATATATATATTTATATATATATTATACTGCAATGAAAACACACAAGATGTTAACTTTCATGTCTCACTTAGAAAAGTTGGTTTTCTTCATGTGTTCCTTTCGAGAGGGAGTCTCAGTGCAAGACGAACCATCCTTAAGTAATGTGGAAACTTTTTGAGATGTTCTAGCTTAAACTCTGAGCCTCAAGTTAAACATCAGGTTCCTTAAACTGTCTCTTGGTTTGTCAGATGACACTAAAAGAGTGGGATGATGCACCCCTTGTCTTCTGATGCACCGCTTTCTTGTTCAAATCATGAGAATGTTCTTGAAGCATTAAAAAAAAAACAACAGAAAAAAAAATAAAGTCTACATCAAAAAGTTTAAAAATAATCAGCAATCGACACTGTAAACAGTACACTGGCAGAAACTAGCTACCTGGTCTGGAGAAAACTACTCTGCATGTGAGTGAGGGAGAGGATGTCACACACATTTTAGTGAAGGTGGTTCCCATTCAGAGCCTCCATTTTACACACTCACTGGGCGCCTCACACCATCATAAAAACTTTTTCTTTTCTTTTTCAGAATGGGAACTCGGGCAAAAGGAATGGACAACTGGCTTTTAGCCTACTTAATGTCATTAGTGTTGAGCCATGATTCTGCTTACAGAAAAGAGGGATGCCTCTTTACACCCAGTGTAGTAATTTGAACCCGTGAAGACCAGCCAGGCCTGCAAAGTGCTGTCCAGGTAGAACGCTCTGTGTGGGGCTTTTCACACCTGCTGTGCACAGCTGCAAGGGACATCACCAGGTGCAAGACAATGGAAGATCAAATGGGTTAAAAATGAGCACATGTGAGCAGTTTTAATTGAAAGCCAATGGGAAAAAAAAAACCAAACCAACAAACCTGTTTTAACAGTACAATTTATATCTGTTTTTTTGCCAAGTTGAAATGCTGTTTCTATGCCACTGGAGAATATGGTTTGAAATGGTTACCACAAGGCCAATCCTGCTTTTGAAGGTCCTTCCTGACCTTGGCTGGGTAATGGTTCAAGTAACAACCCTACTGTTCAAGCGAGCTGGAGTTAGGAAGGATGAAGAAAGGCGCAAACACCGCGCTGGTGGGGAATTCCACTGGAGCAAATAAGGCCCTCATCCAGGGAAGCACTTCATTTTTAAGCATGTGAACAGTGCCTTATACTCCAAGGGAACTCCTCTGATGCCTGAAGCTATGTGCTTAAAAGCTTCATTGAACTGGGCCCCAGGTCCTGAAATAAAACTTTGATACTGTACTACAGCTAATGTAACTTACTGCTGTGACAAGAACCCATATTTTTGGTATTAAACTGAATGACTTCCTTTGCCAGCCTTTTACATGTTTATGTTTTGAAAGACATGAATATCTTGTAAACCTATACTAGTTTTCAATGTGTCTAGTAGCACCTACCTGGTTCTCTCAAACTACCATATTATATTAACATATTATTGCATTTTTCCACAGATGGGTATGGAGTGAACTGTAAAAACAAGCATGCAATCACATCAATGCAGACTTATTTCTTTAAAATGTCATACTGTATATGATTTATTATGTTAACACTCAACCACATCATATTATTTATGTCTGTATATTTTGAAAAAAAGTGCTGCTTTGATTGACGTCACCCTTTTTTCTTAGAAATTAACAAGATAAATGCTTCAACAAAAACAATTAAAATACTCTAATATTGTCCTTAAAAGGTTTATATTCTTCTGATAAATAATCTGTCACAGCACCTTTATCTTCCATTTTACCATACCACATGATGTCGTATTCCAAATTCTCCCTTCCCCACACAAAAATAAAATCCCAGGAGAAAGTCCTTTACAGCAGACCATCATGCTTTTATGCTTCACAAATACATCAACCAGAGAGAAATACTTCTTTTGTCAAAGGTGCAAAACACAGGAGCAAAGCGAGCTCCAACTAGACTTAACTTGCGTTCCCCAGTGTAGAATCATTTCCAAGACCTGTAATGGCAACCTTTTCTTTTCATTGGAAGAGGAAATAAGCCAATGGGCTTACAGTGTTTTGTTGTCATATTTAAGAGCATGTGATTTTTCAGCTGTCAATTACACAAAAAAAAAAATAAAAACAAACCAGAAATAATCCAAACAGAGACCTTCACTGTGGAGCTAAAAGCATGGCAGGAATTCTCTATCATTCACGGTGACATAAGTTTGTACCTCACAAAATGCATAGACAGGAATTTAATATAAAGAATTAGTCCATTTACTGTATACACAAAACATATATCTTTTGTTTTAACACTTCTATTTTTCTTTTTTTTTCTTTTTTTTNTTTTTTTTTTTTTTTTGGCAAACCAACATAGAGAAGCAGCTCTGGAACTGCCAAATTAAAATTGAGAATTTTAGCAACTCAATAGTACTTTTTAAGGATAATAATCAAATGTGGTTGTAATTTAAAACCTGAGGCTGTGCACTGGTTGTTAGCTTAAAACTACCTTTCCATATAACATTGTGCTTCCATTGTATAACAAAGAAAAAATTAACAAGAACTAGAAAAGTTTGCTGCTGAACAGTGCTAGGACATACAGACAAAAAACTACTAACACATGTTATCTACTCAGAATATTGATTTTGAGTCATATCTAAAGGGAAATAATGGACATTAGAAAATGCGTACTTGTGACTGACTTAGCTACCGCCAAAAAAGTTGAATATGTATCAAATAATGTTTAATTGAATTTATTATATGCACTATATACAGATACTAAAATGCCTTGCAATTGTGCCCCATGAACACATCAAATTTGAGTAGGCAGGTGAGTTCATGATTAGCAAATAAATTATAAAAACATAAATTACTCAGAAAGTTCTCTAATCTTTGTGATCCCAAAAGCCAGTAAAAGGGCAGGACAAATTGTTTCCAAAGAAGCTCAATTACCTAACTTTGCAGAATCTGTATAGCTATTCAGCATGTTTTCACCACTGAAACATGGCACTGCTGTCAAGGTACCATTTAAATCATAACAAAACAAAGCAAAAAAAACCCCAAAAAATTCACTGGACTGATCTTTTTTCCCCACCAAATCCAAACATATAGGAAACTATACTAAACAGGTTTCAATTTGTGTGTCCAAGGGCATATGTTTCAAAAAGAAGTCGCATTTTGAATCATAGATAGACAGGTATAAAATATTCTTTGTAAACCTCTAATCTTAGACTTAACATTTTCTGTAAGTAAATTAGGACCTTACCTAATAGTACTTGTTATGAATTTTGTTCTATGACAATACTAGTAGGGACATGATAAAAGAAAACTGGAAAAGAAAGCTGCGTAACACTTAAATATGTAGAAAACTTGGATTAAGATGATGATTAACATTGTTAAGGCTGTATATTCAAGCACTGTATGTTAAGAGAGCAGTGGATATGATTTTTAGGCAATAAGAAATGTCCTGTTTTATGCATGATACTGTAATTATAGAATGATGATGTCAACAGCTGATTGTTGGCATAAACTGGCTACTTATAGCAGGTATGCGAGTTAATAAAGATAGCAGAAGATGGTAGAAATGAATTCTGAGAAATGATAGCCAGTTTTCTCCAGCAGTCAGCCTGATAAGTAAAATTCCAAGATTCTAGCTCTGCATCTAAATGAAATACTCTTTTTTCTCCTCTGCATTGACTTGGCTGCCTTCTGCATTGATAATGGCTGTGTCGGCATCAGGTGCATCTTCAGCTCCTTTTGCTTCATTTGTTAAATATGTTCCTGTAAGGATCAGTACAAGAGAAAAGAAAAGGAGAAAGATTAGGTTTTTTTTGACAATGCATTATAGGAAGTACAATTCAAATAATATACTTCAATTTTTTGATGAATGAAAACTATTTTTACACAGTTTTTAGTATACATCCTAGAGCTGTGCTCAACTTTCTAATTTGCTGAAGAAATATTCACACTGATACTTGTACTGGTAAAGGCATATATACAAACTCTAGTATATCCACAAAAAATTAAGGAAATATTTTAATAAAACTCCACTTCATCTAACTGCAGAAATATGCAATATATTTCTCAATTATAGAAAAAATGATAAAATCTTGGTTATTTCATGAAATAGCTATCCCATCAGAAACAAAGAAATTTTGAAGATTTAGAGATTCATAAAAGTGCTTTTTATTTTTAATAGCCACTGATAATTTGTATTTCTTTTTTTTTCTTGATCGTATCTATGCTTTAATTTTACAGAATTGTATCATAGTAGGTTCCAAGAATTACAAAATTGAGGCAGTTTTATTAACTGAACCAACTCATATTATATTATCACAGCTATTTTTATGCTCTGGAAATGAATGAAAAGAAGAAATGTGTACAATAGTCAAATTTCCCTTTGTGAAAATCATTATTTATGCTGGCATAAGATGTACAACTATTCATTCAGGAAAGTAAAACAAAAGAGACACATTTTCACCGGCTCATTAAAAAAAATTCTGATTTTCTCCCAAGTAGTAAATCAAACTGAAAAGATGTTTTTTATCAATTTGTGTTTGCTGTGTATATGATTATCCTATCTAAAATGAGAGTTACTGAATTAATACCAACACTCATCCTTTTTTTTAATTTTTTTTTTTTTGAGGGGTATGGCAAGGGAATCGACTGAGTTTTAGCAATAGGTCTACAAGCTGCACAGAGGTTAAATCTCAAGGCACGATTTTGGAACTAACTAGGTCAAAATCAAATCATAGAGAAGTCAGAAGTCAGTGTCACTCCATTCCTGTTATCTTTAGTGGCAGAGGGGACTGAAAATGAAGGGACCAGAATTATTAAGGTAAAACCACGGAATAAAGTAAAGCTAAACCCGGGAATGAACCCCTTATTCCAGTGGGATCATTGAAAAACTGATTTGAAAACTCACTACGTGATTCTAATAATAGCTTTTAAACATATACTTGAAATATTAGCAAAATCCATTAAAATGAAAAATCTTGTTCACTCAACACACATATATTCTGCTGAATTGATATGGCAATTAAAACTATGAGAACATGTAATCAAGTATCAGGAGTTGAGATCCAAAACCAAGGGGCAATCATACCCCTTGGTCTCTCTAAATAAATAAATTATAAGATGACCTTGGGCATGCACTAAGTCCATGACCTTTGCCTTGGCCAGCCCACTGGACAACTGGTTAAAATTCACAGGGACTTCCCTTGTAACTGGACTGTGAACTATTTTTTGTTCAAACCATTTAGCAGAGGGGGGAAGGCGAAAGGGAATGGCACCCCCAGGTGAAATCACACCTTGCTTCCAAGAGTGACTGAACTCCCACTAAATGTGTCCTACCTTTATGTCTTGCCAGGTATCGACCAAGGAGAATTATAGAACATAGTGTTACAAAGACAACTACAGCCACTATTCCTCCTATAAGAGCATGATCAGGTCCAGTCTGTCCAGCCAAAGCATTTGGATCTAGAGGGAGAGACAAAAAAGCAAAAGTGGTCCTATACAGAGAAAAAACAAATGACAGGAAAATTCACAATACCAAGTTTTATACTGATCATCCAGAAAATGGGGCATTTTCCTCTTTAATATTCAACACCGTTATTCCCACTTTTACTCCCAGTATCATATCGACAGCACAGTGCTGCTTGTATTCCCACATTGTTAAAACCCTGAGGACATCACAGTTATGAAAAATATTACCCTATTCTTCTTTGGCAGAGGTTATTAAATGCAAAAGGTTCCTAGCTTTGTCCTAGTCATTTTACAACTGAAAACCTGGCCACAGCTATTTATAGAAGGAAAAACAAGGAAGTGAGAATTGGGGATCGGATAGCATCAGCAGAATAGTGTCTGCACAATACATAATTTATAGAATTGATTCTCAGTGGGGAACCCTTATATGTTCTCTTCCTCTCATTCCTACCCTCTTGCACCATAAATAAAAAAGCAGATAAAGTGCAGCCATGCCAAGTCCCTCTGCACATGGCTGAGTCTGCATGGATTTGGTTAGATAAAGGTATCAGGCTACCTGAAACTCAGCATTCAGACTCAAGCACCAGTTTGTGAATTTACTACAAATGCTCAATTAACAGCCAGTGTTTGATATCTATTACACCAAGCTGTAATAGATATCACAGAATCACAGAGTCAGCTGGGATAGAAAAGACCTTTGAGATTGTCAAGCCCAACCAATGAAATAACACCACCTTGTCAACTAGTCCATGGCACTGAGTGCCACATCCAGTCACTTCTTTAACACCTCCTGGCATGGTGACTCCACCACTTCCCTAGCCAGCCCATCCCAATGCCCAATCACTCTTTCTGTGAAGAACTTCTTCCCAATGTCCAACTTAAGCCTCCTCTGGCACAGCTTGCACTTTGGTGTTGCTAGACCTCATGCTGTTATATTCAGCCTATCAACCCAGCCTGTCCAGGTGCCTCTGCAGAGCCCTCCTACCTTCCAACACATCAACAACTTGGAGTCATCTGCACATTTGCTAATGGCAGAGTAAATCAGCAGTTTCCTTTTTCCAGCTCTGTACAGAGCACCATGAATACTGTCAGATTCAAGTGCTCTCTGCTGGTCATTTGCCTGTTCTGTTGCCCGATGCGTCACAGAAGTTGCAAAGAGACAATCATGGGAAATGGCAATACTTTGGGGTGAGTAATTCTTCAGAGCTCTTAATAACGAACCAGTAACCTGTGGCTGTTGACTCAACAGATAAATGCAGAAGGTAAAATTTAATCTGAGGATCATTACATGGTTCCTATTATAATGAAAACGCCTCTGCTACGAAGTAATAGTAATTCTCTGAAGATGTTATTTGCATGTACTGTATGCTGCAATCATTCCACTCTCCCTGTTTCAAGGGCATTTCCCTTGGAGGAGCTGTTTATATTCTTCAAATAGTTTGCAAACAACTTCTTTGCTTTGCAAAAGGGAAAGGCAGGGAAAATATTTACACATAAAAGAGGGCAAATCTGTGAAGATGATAGAAAGGCCTCGGATAGTGCTGGGGAGGTGTGATTCCATAATGCCATAATTACATTCTGCTGACCAGGAATGCTATATGGCAGTAAGATGTATGGATACATCTGGTATGGGAGTCTCATGAGGTATAACAAGGCTAAGTGCTGGTGCTGCACCTGGGTCAGGGCAAATCCCGTTCTCAGTCCAGGCTAGGGCATGAACAGATCCAGAGCAGTCTGGCTGAGAAGGACTTGGGGGTGCTGGTGGGTGAGCTGGCCTTGTGCTCTTGCAGCCCAGAAAGCCAAATGTGCCCTGGGCTGCACCCAAAGCACCATGGGCAGCAGTCAAGGGAGGGGATTCTGTCCCTCTGAGCCACTCTTCTGAGACCCCATCTGGAGAACTGCATCCAGTTCTGGGGTTTGCAGCACAGGAACAACATGGACTTGCTGGAGTGAATCCAGAGGAGGCCACCAAGTTGCTGCGAGGGATGGGGCACCTCTCCCATGAGGAAAGGCTGAGAGCACTGGGATTGTTCAGCCTGGAGAAGATATGGCTTTTGGGTGACCTAATTGTGGCCTTCAAGTACCTGAAGGGAGCCTGCAAGAAAGATGGAGAGACACTATTTACAAGAGTTTGTAATGACAGGACAAGGGGAAATAGCTTCAAACTAAGAGTACGTTTAGAGTAGACTTTTTGGAAGAAATTTTTCCCTGTGGGGGCAGTGAGGTGCTGGCACAGATTGCCCAGAGAAGCTGTGGCTGCCCCATCCCTGGAAGTGTTCAAGACCAGGATGGATGGAGCTCTGAGCAACCTGGTCTAGTGGAAGGTGTCCCTGCCCATGGAACTAGATGCTGTTTAAGGTCCCTTCCTACTCAAGCCATTCTATGATTTCAAGATCTACAAGCACACGTGTATATAAATATAATGTTCCATAGATTATAGAAAAGAATCCTGTTTTCTCTCCCTTTTGCAAAATGTGAAGCATTCTGCAACTACATTCTCTGGCTTGCTGGAGCACAGAGTGGTGTGGCCACTGGTACAGATTCAGTTCTGCTCTTAACAATCACTGGACTCATCAGGCAGGACTTTGTCACTTATTGCTGGCTTTCCAAGCTCCCACACCTTTCTCTTCTGGCTGCCATGAGAACTTTGGAGAAGCTGGTCATAGGACTTCTGTGGATATGATGGCAAATAATAGGTATTTGGCCTCAAAAAAGCTAGAAACACCTTATAAAGTCAGCTCTCCTGCACCCTCTTCCACCTCCACATCCTCCTGGCATGGTGCTGCTGGTGGTGGCACCATGCTGAGTACACTTCACCAGTCCAGAGGGACATAGGTTCCATTCTGGTCATTAAATCTGACCCCAAATCCTATGCACCAGCAGACTCACAGGGGAAAGCAAGAGTGCTGAAGCATTGCCTTCCCAAAACAAGAGCTTGCAACATTCAGCCTTCCTCTCCCTTGCCTTGCAGGGGCTTTGTTTCCTGGGCAGAGCAAGGAGGAGGTGGCTGCTTGCTTGAGAAGATGGAAGGTGACAGCTTGCTGCAGGAATGTCAGCCTGCTTGAGACATCTAGAAAATTCCTCCTTTTGTGTTGCCTGTGGCAATGTTGAGCAAAGCTCCCCCTGCAGCAAAAGGGCAGGAGCCATTTGGACTCTGAGGACCTCCCCTGTCCCAAGCCCTGCAGTGTGTGACCTGCAGGAGATGCTCTTTGGCAGCACAGGGACAGGAGCAGCATGAACATGTTTTCCCACTAAAAAATGGCTCCTGCTGGTGTACTGCCAGTAACACTGAAGAATAAAAGGAGATCTTTTAAGGGATAGTATACTTCCTGATGCAGGGCATAATCTAGAGAAGGGTTAGCACAGAATTTTATCTACAGGCATTTTTGCAAAGCTGATTGAAGCTCACAGCCTTAGCTCAGTACCCAGAGCTTACAACACATGTCCTCTGTGAGCTGTAATAAACATTACAGATAAAAATCCTCACAATACACTGAGATAAATACATCTCTGTGTTTTTATCCTCTGGTGTTTCCAACACAGAGTGACTCACTCCTCCTCTGACATACCTGCTGTGACTACAGAAAGTGACTCAAAGACAGTCTAAACACACGGTTTCCACCTATTAGTGAGGATTAATGAGATTCTAATGCTGCTATAGGCTGAATTTTTTTAACATTAAAATTAATGTAGGTATTCATTGGAGTGCAAAAGTAGCAGCATATTTTTCGCTCTAATTTCAACCTTGCTATCTAGATTAGATTGGTTGGTATTGCTAGAGAAGTTTATCCAGAAAAAAACTCAAAAACTTCTACATAACCTATTAATACTATATTACCAGTGAACAATTCCTTTGTTAAAAAGGACAGAGGAAAGGAAGAAGAGAAAGGAAAAGACGGAAGCAAATGAAATAAAGATTCGTAAAAGTGGCCAACATTTTCTTGGGAAATAAGCCTTTTTTCCATCTCAAAATGAAAATCTGCACAACATAAACAATATTCTGAACAGGGAGCATACCTCAGGAATAGTTTCCTCATAGAAAAATAATGCTAGCATTAAATATAAACATGTTCTACATTATGCATACAGAGTAATGCACTATTTTTTTGCCTTTCATGAAATGACCTAAGCCCCATGAGTGAATTATAGATCTGGGGCTTTCTATCGTGGTATAAATAATTACTATTTCAAAATGTGCTTGAGCAGTATCTGAAAGATAGAAACAGAGGGATTTGGAAACTACACTTTTTTGTGGTTTAGGTATTTATACAGTGAACATGCATAATCAATCATTCAAGTGTTCTGGGGCACAAGTCTTAGCAACTGCCAATAAAGTTCCTGAAACCACTGACCACTCTACAGTTTGCTTTCCAAAAAGCAGAGTACTATTCAGATTATTTTTAGATTCACATTTTAAGCTTCATGGACATTACCAAGTAAATCATACCCAGCCATACACACAACTCCAGAAAATGAAATCTTAGGTAGGCAACTGTGCAGTAAATACTTGTAATTAAGCTAGATCCGTTAAAAAAAAATTAGATTGCACTGTTACTGTTTTAACACATACTGGTTTTTAGTGCATGAGCACAGGCAGCTACAGTAGTCATGGCCTGAAACAGTGGAATTACAATTTTGCAATCAGACTAGATCTTCAGAGATCAGTTCTTTTTTCTGCTTATTTTGTCCTTTGATGAAACGAAGAAAATCTTATAAAAACATAATGACACTAAACCTCACAATTTTCTTTTATTTGCTCTTTTTTTCTTAAATTTAGAAAGCTTCTTCAAGATACTGATTGCCAATGCTGTGAAAATGTACCCATTTTCAACTTTTGGGGTTTTCCTATTACTGTTTATTCACAGTTATACTGTTACTGTGTATTCACAAACTGTGAATACACTTAAATAAAATAACACACATTTAAATGAAATAACACTCTTAAAATTACTAAGAAGGGGAAAAAAGCCTCATTTTTTAAGAGATGAAACATATCACAGAAACCTTAGACCTAATAAATACGTGCTTTGTATGACCTGCTGGCAAAGTTTCAGTGCAGAATATTTTAATATGAATTCACACTTAAGTTACGCAGAGAAATTTTGGAATAGTTTTTCATGCTTTTGCATAAAGTGTATGTTAATTATTCACCTAATTTCAGTTTCTTCATGCATAAGTTTCCTTCTTATTTATGCAGAGTTGACTTGATTGAGCAGGCTGCAGGAAAGGGTCAGATAACCCTTTCCTGAGCAAAGGCAAAACAAGCACATTTGTGAATGCTGAAATAGCGTATTTTGGGGAATATGTGCTCAAGTAGCCCTCTCTTTTGCAGAACTTTATCAATATGTATTTTTGGCTCATATGCTGAAGTTTTAAAAAAACCCCTCCGAGTATGAGATGACCTAGGTTTTGAGGCATCCAAAACAATAATTTGTTTTGACCATTTCTACTGTAGGAAAAATTGGAGATATCCTCATTTGCTGTGGAGCTTAAATAGCATTCCCAGAGTGAAGAGTTATTAAGTATATGTATAATTCATAAATTACTGTTCCTTAGGGCTGGGAAAAGAAAGGGCTGTCCCATTTCTCACAGAAGTACTGAAACCACCAGCCTACAGTCACTTTTACTGATTTCATGAATAATCAAATGCTGTGACAAAGTAGAATTGCTCCAATAAGGCATCCTGTGGTATGGCTCTGTGTTACAATTTATATGGCAGAAAAATCTCTTCAAATAACTCCTGATTCTTTCCCCATATTCAGGGACTTGTTATAACCCCAGTGCAACTCACCAATATTTCATATTTTTGCAAAAGCAAAATTGTTTTAAGGGCTTTGCTCAAATCAGATCAGTCAAACAATGTGCGTTTTAGGGTGGGAAAACCCAAAAAGTACAAAAATTAAATAAATAGTTCTGTCTTATTTGAAAGGCTGTTGAAATGGTGCAGGTGAGTGTGAAAATGAGTGGTGGGAGACTGTGAAGATTTTTGGACAAAATCTAGCAAGGACCCTCAAATCATGAGATATTGAAACCTGCACTGCTTTGAAGTGTCCTAACCAGCAGAGACCAAACTGCAACAACTATGGAGGGAAGACTAGTTTGAGGATTTCTGAAGTCCATCAGTGAATGTAAATTACATTAGAAATATTCCCTAGTGAATTTCTTCTTCATATCAGCTTAATTTCCCAAGGAGACGAGAGCTTGTGTGATTATTCTCTTTCACTCTGTTCAAATTACTTATGAACTGTGGTTCCATTACAACAAGTTTTAAGAGACAGTAAAGAACTTAAGAGTCTTGTTTTCTTATAACTAACCTGAGAGGATAGGTTGCAGCAGGGGCTCAGAGCTTATTAGATATCAGACAATGTGTAGGAAGGATGCCTTTATAAAAGCCCTAATAGAGACAAAAGATTCCGTGAAAATATCTGCCAAAGAATCAATTTTTCATTAGAGTTTTCTCTCCATTGCAAATACTTCTGTGTCCAGTGGCACTGATCCTGTTTGAAGTTTTCATGTGGCTAGGTGGCATTTACAACCTCTGAGCCCTTGCCTCCTCACCTTTTTCTCCTTTCCCCAAAGCCCACCCATCATGCTTCTCTTCCTTGTCTCAGCTCATGCTGCAGTATTTCTGTAATTCATTTAAAAAGCCACGAGGCACAATCTCATGGAAACCAGAGAAGATTTCTCTCTGCAGCTTATGGCACAAACTTGGATCCTGAAATGTATTCAGACTAATGTCATTGACAAGATTTAGCCACAGGCTTCATAAAATATTTAATTGTCCCACCAACGCAAATTTGGGGAAAAAAAAAAGGAAAAACTTCAAAAAAATCAAAACACACAAGATAAAAAACCACAAAACCAAAAACTTTGAAACCAAAACCTCAAAACAGAGTCTCAAATATCTGGTTTTCCCCAGTAGGAAAAAAGACTTAAGTGGAAATTGTACCACATTATGGATAGAAGGTTAGACTGAAGTGATGGCTGACAAGGTATTTGCCTTAGGAAAAGTGGCAGTAGTGCTGTCTGTGATAAATGCTGTTAAGTAGAATTTACCCATTTTAGCATCTTAATTTGGGCACCCCAGAGTTCAATTTCTCTTGCATGGCCTGGAAGGCTGAAACAGGTGTTTTTAATCTCTTTTTGTAATCTACTACTAACCACTAAAATACATGTACACCAAACTTGTGAAACTATTGTTAAGAGGGAAAATAAACTTTCTACATCTTCATTTAAATTGCAAAGAGTAGCTGCCCAAAGGGGCTGGTTGTGAAATTTGTTGAAAATGCGTTTTGTTATTAACCAATTCCGAACTTAAAATATGTGACAAGCTTCTTTATCCTTCAGTGCCTGAAGCAAAGAAGAACAAAACAGTGTACTAATATACAGCACATATAAACTGCTACTTTAATAGCAGAACATCATCAACCATAGCAAAGACATGCAGAGAAAAAATACTTCTAAACCTTCAAAAGAATTGATAGCCTTTTCTTCCCGTGATACTGCAGTAGCACATTTGGCCCTTTTTGCCTTTAAGTGGATTTTTTTGAACAGTACTGAATTTTATATACATTCCTATTAAGAAAAGCCTACATCCCAGAAAGATAAAAGTCCCACACTAATATTTCAGCAGCTGAAACCACAGCTCTTTTGGAAAAGCTCCTGTTGTTCTCGTGAAGCCAAGACTTCTTTCAGGGGAGACAAAAATGCAAATGTCTCCTGATACGTATTTGTGAGTAGGCAGCCCTTGTGAAAGTGAACAAAAGCATCACCCATACCTATTTATTCTGTAAATGTATTTTTTTTAATTCTTAGAAGAGAGCTGTATACCTACAACATTAAGATTAAAAGTTTAAAAATATTTTTCAGGGTCCTTAGAGCCTTGTTCCATATTTTGTGCCTGTGTCATTGACATATTTTTTAAGGTTTTTTTTTTCCCTTTCTCTTATTTTTTTCTTCTTCTTCTTCTTTTTTGTCTTTCTTAATGCTGCTGTAAAAGCTCCAGTTTCCTGAAGGGAACAGTTCCTCTAATTAGAGTACATAAAAGACTTTTCTTATTGACAACATTATATTTTTGGCTGTCAATAAACTCATTAATTGCTTCAGACTTTGTCTAAGGAAAAAAAAAGAACTGAAATCTGCAATGTTTTGCCTTCCTCTTATTTTCTGTAGAGGATAATTAAGTCAGTTCCGGGTTTGAAGAAATACTTGCCCATCCAGCTATAACTTCTGTAGGCTGTAAGAAAAGAGACAACTGGCACAGATGACATGAACATTTCCCTGTCAAGTTGAATGAGTCAACTGTTCCAGCATTTTAATTTTTATTTTCTTGTGAAGTTCCAGAATGCTCAATGCCTTCATTGCAGTAAAAAAAAACGACTGAATTTTGGAAACATCTACCTATTA
>WBNO01019611.1:9128-71033 GCA_013400575.1 Peucedramus taeniatus | reverse complement strand
AAAAAAAAAAAAAAAAGAAGAACAAGGAAGAACCTATCTCCCTATCTCTACCTAGAAAAATCAGATTAATGACTTCCTACTTTGGGAGGAAAAAAACACATTTCAGAAGTGTCATCTTTCTTTTGATGACTTTCCATCAATTAATATAGGAAGATCCCTGCTCTTGGTTTTCTTTGTCAAAAAAGACCAGAGACCAGATGGAGTTAGTGTGCACACAGCTTCTTTTCCTGTCACCAGAAGTTAGTTATTTATATAAATGATAAACCATTCTCTCATTAATACAGGAACTGGAGATGCCAGTTTCTTCTCCCTTTCTTAGAGTATCTTTAATCTGTAGCTTTTGGTCACTTCCCACAGACTTTGATTTGCTGGAGAAAACACGACCAGGACGTGTGGGCAGGGAGTGTGGCACCTGTGCTCCACAGAGCTGGCTGAGCGTGGGCATCTGCTGCTGGCTGCCATCACAGGGGCTGGGGCCAGACTCAGATGGTTCCTGGCAGTCTTAGAATTCACATTTCAGGAGAAAGCAACTCATTATCACCATAACACACCACAGGAATTACAGGGAGATTGCTGAGAGTGATCACTTAAAGCACTAAAGGGATCACCCAAAGATTCCTCTGCTGACTAAAGGAAGCCCCAAGAGCTTAAGCCCACTGGAAAGTGGCATAAATATTTCCACTGTGGCTTTTTTGCCACCTTGTTTTCCATGCTATCCGTTACATGAACTCCCTCACTGACTGCTTCTCAGAGCTAATCAGTATCACTGCAGAGCTCAAATAATAAATACCACCACAAGGAAGCAGTGGGAGAAAGACACACTTTCAGTCAAGAAATGGCATGAAACAAATGGATGGGGAGGATGAGTAGAGAGAGAGAGACAAAGCTGGTCCTGATGGCAGAAGCTGGGGAGGAGAAGTTTTGTCACCAGTAAGGCAGAGCCACACATGTAAAGTTAGTTGAGAACAGGTAAGGATGGGTAGAGATCAGAGAGGCAGCAACAGATTCACAGTTGTACAAGGTACATTGTACTGAATATGTTCATGAGAGTTTTAAAACCAAGAAGGGCAGATTTAATTTAATTGAAGAACAGCTCTAATTAAAACTTAGTTCTGTGGTGGAAGAAAACCTATTGTTCAAATGAATTCTTTATGCTTGTCATACTGATTTTTTTCTTACCAAATCAGATTAGACTAATTATAAGCCTATAATGACATCAAAACACTCCAGTAAACCAGCCACTTACAGCCAGAATCTGACACCTTATTCAGACTGAGCAGCAATTTAATCTGTCATGGGACTACTCAGTATGAGTAACTGCAATAGAAGAGCCTCTTTGGCAGTTAATAGTATATTTTATCTGTCAATGTATCTCCAGATTAGCCATGCATACTTGTGGTTAGGGTAGTAACTGATCCAAAGGAGGGTGTTGACTGATCCAACTCATCTCAAAAAGAGAGATGTGAGAGACATTAGCAGAGACAGCCTGCTGTAATGCACAGAGTAACAGGAATGAGGGGTAAATTATTGATAAGGTATGCACCACTGTTAATATGTGAGGCATCTTCTATACCTGCTCTAATTAGGGCACAAGATCTTATTAAATTCTTTGTGACAATGGCAACATCCATTTGTGAAGTTCTTGCCCAAGAGATAAATCTACTTTCAATTTGTTTGATTTTTTTCCTTGTGGTTTAATTGAATGCTATCCATCCTTTATATGCCAACCCTGTACTAATGGAAACAACAATATTTTCCCCTTTTAATAATGACATGCTTGATGAAATTCAATATCTTAACCAAATTCTCCTCTGGGAACATTAAGCCTGTTGTTTTCAGATGCCTTTAAGTTAAATACCATCCAGCTATTAGTAAGAGATTGCTTGCTCTTAAAGCCATCGATTGGTAATGGGTTTGCTAAGAGTAACGTTGGTCTTTGCTTTCCTAAAGGCTTTCTGTATTCATAAAAAAATGAAGTTGCGCAGCCTTTGGTTTATGAGACCTTTTTTTTTTTAACTTGGCAACATGCATTAATTTCCAGCAGCATGATCTCCACTGTCAGCACCACTAGCTGTAACACACCCAGATTCTACCAAGGGGGTCACATTCCCACCAGTCTGCAGCTGACAGATTCATTTCCTACCTTCTCCTGAGACAGCGACGAGGATGGAGAATCCAGAGGTCCACTGTAATTACTATGTATATTTCAGATTAAATAAATGTGATAAAAGCCTCCATCTGGCTGTTGATCAAATGTGCAGAGGCAGGCTGATTTCCAGTGACATATTACAATATGTCTTTTGTAACAGTCCCTAATGCCAGCCTGTAAATTACTTACATTTGGGATTACTTGACTACAGCAGACAGAAATATTACTCACTGCTAAAGTGCTGCCTACTGGGAGCATGGGGGACATGGTCTAATCTCAAAGTTGTTAAGCAAGGCACTAAGAAATAATGGGGCCATGTTTATTTTACTAAATGCTGATGGTGCTCACACTGTTGGAAGATGGCAGGCCCAATTTAATAGCAGCCTGAGCTTGCTCCAGATGCTGGAAAGCTGTAGAAAGTCTGACATAGGGGAAATAAGTAGTGTTCTAGAGGAGAACTTTAAAAATCAGAAAAATCCTGCAAAATATGTAAATAGTTTCAAATTATACACTATCTGCAGAAATAAATAAAAAAAAGAGTAGTTCAGGGCCTTCCCTTTAAGAAAAATCCCAACCAAAAACCTCAAAAATAAATTTAAACAAAAAATAGACAATGATGCTGCCATTTCACGATTTACTTTACAGCTCTCCTTGCAGTGGTGGCTGCAACATTTAGACAGTCAAAATTCAGTACATTACTGAAGGTCTTTAAAAACTTATGGCAAGAAAGAAAGGCTGTAGAAAAAAAAATTCTGGAGGATAGTCACAGAGCAACTAATTGTGGTTTGGAGGGCTTTTCTTATGATTTACTTGAGCTTTATAGCTCACAGATCAACCACAAAATTAATTCAAAATTGAGAATACAAGGCCTATTAAAAAAAAAAAAAGCTAAATATCATTTCCTAGTCAAAGGATGGATATTTCTAGTCTACCCTATTACATTGTCATGGTTCTTATTGCACATTTATTCTACGTTGCACATTCATTGTCCCAGAACACTCTGTGTAAATCAAGGAGAGATCTGGCCTTGTAAATTCTTGCTCTAAAGCTGAGCAAAACATCCTTGCTGTCCTACAGCTCTTAAAAGTACAGCATCTTTGCACTGCAGTGGTTAAAATTTGTTTCCACTTAGTTGTTTCCACTTAGACATGTGTCTGGAAAAAAGTTCTTGGAAGCATTATGAGCCTAAGAAAAATTTAGACACATTCTTCTCATCTCCTATGTGATCACTCCAACAACTTTTCCTTTCTTTCCCTACTCAGTTCTTATTCTGTTTTAACTGCATGAGATTTGCCATATAAACCCTTCACTTTAAATTATCTCATTAGCCTGCATCACTCAGCATCCACTCTTACTTAACTGAAGTGGTTCATTAAATGACATTTCCTTTTAAAAGACCTCTAAAAACTTAGTCCTCCCTTTAGGAAGTCAAGAAGACAAATTGTGAAAGTAGAAAATAATGTTCTAAACAAATCTGGAATTAACACAGTTTTTCCAAATGCCACTGCTGAGAAACTTTTCTTCTTTCCTTCTTCCCTTCCTTCCTAATAAGTCTGTTGCCTTTACATTATAGCCACGTAAGGGACATGGTATTTCTCTCTGAAGTATTCTGAATGCTGAAACTGATTAAAAATAAAGATGCCCTTCAAAAGCATGATGACACCCTCTTTGATGCAGAAGCTTTTGTTAGTCAGCAAAATTTTGGATATGACTGTCTAACCAACATCTCTGACGACACCATTCCTGACATGCAAGTAGTAGACACTACATTCAGCTGAAAAACAGAAATTGTTTCTGAGAGCTGTGAAGCCAAGTGTGGGTATTTCAAGGATGTTATAGCCCTTAATTCAGTAAAACATGTGAGCATGCAACAAATGAGACTTAAGACTTGATTCAGTGCTTTTGTTGATTTGGGCTGATAGACCCCAGCTCCAGCTACAAGACACTGGCTACTAGAGGAGACACAGGCAAGTTAAGACAAACAGCTAAGAATCCTTGAGCTGTGAGAAGCAGTGTTTTTAGCCTTCCTTGCCTTCTGGAAAGCCTTAGCAGGCTGCTCCTCCTCCCGTGGAGTTGAGATTCATGAATTCAGAGCCCATTGTGACAGCTTCTCTCTGACACCAGCACGCCTGGGTCCGGCGCCAGCGGCAGCAGCGAGCCCGTGGTGCTGGGCAGAGCAAAATCACAGAGTCCCCCTTGCTGGGAGCAGCCTCTCATCAAAGCCCTGCTCCTGCCACCTGGGCCAAGGAGGCAGCATGGGGCCTGTTCCTTCAATATCCATTTCGATACTTAAGGTGGAAAGGGGTTTTTTGCACCTTGTGGCCCAGCAAAATCCTGAAACCTTGCACTTGCTGTGCTTGGTCTGCTCACAGCAACCCCTAAGGACCAGAGGCTGGGTCCTCCAGGACATCATGCTGGTGGCACCCTTTGAGAGCAAGGGTTTTCCAGGGAATAAGCCTGGAAAATCAGATTGAAATCCTTGCCATTCAACAAATGCCTTGATGTGCACTGTGGCAAAGTGTTCTCTTTTTATCTGAGCCTCAGTTCCTCTGAAAAAAAAACGTGAGGCTCAGGAACAATGTATTATCTTGACTCACAGAAGGAATAATAAAATAATGATTTTAGATATCACAGTAGACTGGTAAGGCAGGCACTTCACCTGCCTTTACACACAATATTCTATATAATAGTATTTTAAAACATTTAAAATTACCTTCTGTGGGTTTAATTTTTACTAAGCTTTTTGTTGGAGATATACATATATTTTTTTCTTTGTTGTATTAAAGGAAACTGAGTATCTATTATTATGATTTTGCATAATGAAGAAATTAAAAGCTAAATGCTTTTATTTCAGAGAGGTGAGACTGAACAAGACAGCCTGACGCAGTTATGCCACTGGAAGTAATTCCCACCAGGTAACAGATGAAGATAAAAATAAACAGAAATATGGGAATAAGCCAGAAATAGGATGATTCTACTTCCAGATTATGGAAACAAGCAGAGAAGTATTAGGGATGGTGTTAAACATTGTTAAACGGGTCAACATGAACCCTTGGGTTCATAAACCACCTTGAATTTCATAGGAAAGGATGTTCCATTTTAATAATAGAATAATTGAAGATGTATGTCAGCTGATACAAGAAGGTACCATAGAATTAATATTTAAAACAATGAACAGCTATACTCTCCTGGCTTCAGTTTTCTTTTTCATCCCAGTAATGTCTACTTTCCTACAAGTGCTAATAATTAATGCATTACAATTAAACTTAGAAAATTATGATTAAAACGTTTTTATATTTAGTTACAAAAAGTTACCCAAAATCTCAGGGGAACAATCAAATATTAAATGCTTTATTTGTATGCTAATCGAATGCAACACAGTTTGGAACTTTAAAATTACATGAAGCAATCAAATCTGCATCTAGTGGTCAAGGTTTCAGGGAACAATAAGGTATTCTTAACATTTTTGTCACCACTGAGCAACAAAAGCAACCATAGGAGTTAACAAAAAAAAAAGCCATAAAATGTTAATGTTTTAGAATAATGTATGTACAGGTGGAGTGACTTCTCTTAATAAGTAACTCTTCTGGCATGAACAAGTTAGTTTATAGAGACCACTGTGTCTTTCATTGCTGCAACATGGTTAAATCTCCATGGATAATCTTCATAAACCACTATTGTTCTAAAACCTACCATGACTCTACAGCTATAACCCATAATACAATACAGTTCACACAGTGAATGAGGAGATGCTGGGAGAATTGCAGGCTGAAGAAGAGAGAGCTGAAGGAGGAAACACTCTTGCTGTCTTCTACTACAGGGGAAGGAGAAGAGGTGATGGAGCCAGGCTTTCGTTAGAGGTGTGCAAAGAAGAGAGGCAATGGACATAAGCTCAAACTGGCTATCAATAAATTCTTATTTATTGATATTTATGACCACAAGGATGGTCAAACACTGGAACAAGTTATTCAGAAATGCTGTGGGTTTTCCATGCATGAACATTTGAAAAAATTCACCTGAATAAGGCCCTGAGCAATCTGATGGATCATGGCCCTGCTCTAAGCTGGGCTTGGACCAGCTGATCTGCAGAGGTCTGTTAAAACTTTTATCATTCTACAGTTCTAGGAAATGGGCCGTAAGCCACCAAAATGAGGAATACATGCAAAAAAAATTTTTTTCCCAGTTTTCTGCATTTTAAAACGAACAGGTAATAATAAACCAGCATCCAGGAGGATGCCAAGATCCTGCTACTGCTTTAGGTCATGCTGTTCTTTCTGTGTTGTCTTACATTGCTGCCTTCACTGTCATATCCATACTGCAAAAATTCAAAAGGCTCCACAATTACTTTTCTCCTGTCTTCTAGTGATGGACACACATGAATCAGGGAGCAGTAGTTCACATAAAACCTTAGAAATTATACCACAGAAAGCAAGTGTATGTTAGTAGAGGAAAACTCTGTGTGATATAAAGGGCCTTGTCTTCCTGCCACAATTTTTTTTTCCTCAAAATAATCTGTTTTTAATCTCACTAACAGGGTCTCAGAATTCTAGGAAAAAAAAAAACAACAAAATAAACACACTGTAAATTCTACACTAGATTATTTCAGAGAATGTTTTACAAAGCATTATACGTAATCAGAATGTCAGAGATCAGCAAATTGTTCCAATGGACTTTCCATCAAATTATGTTTACAATTACTGAGAGGTTAGATTTGCAAAGAAATGAGCTGACATTTCAGCATTCCGTGGCAATTGCAGTATTTTCAGCCAGGATTTCAGTTTTATGGCCAGCTTGACAAAACTAGTGTAATTCTGTTTTCCTCAGGTATAGCTAGGTTTATTTATAGTGAGGTCAACTCATTTGAAATATCTTGTATCTCTTTACTCAGTAGAGAAATTGTCATGCAAGTAAAAGTCTGGATGGTGGTGTCTCTCTGTAATAGTAAGGAGTAAGAACCAGCAACCACAGAAATTGCTTCCCTGCCTGTCAGAGTTGATATTCAATGCACAAAACATTTTGTAGATAAAAATATACTGAATCTTATCTCCATGTAATAACAGTGAGCACGCGTTTTTCAAAGTACACTGCAGACCCCGAACGCAGCGGGGGCTCCGATGGAACTACCACATGGAAGCCCTCATCTAACAATCTGACAGCTAAATACATGGTCCAAATCTTCTCCCCAAACCTGAGGAGATAAAAATCCTGCTGCAAAAATTCTGGCCTGAAATTTCTCTCTGTCCCTGAATTTCTTGTGGGAAAACATTCTGGAGAGGATCAGCCATCTCTCTTTTCCTTCCACTTTCCTGTATCCTTTCCTCTCTGGTGACATAACTTCACTTCAAGGAGAGGAAAATTTCTCAGAACATCTGTTCATGATATTGTGTCCCAACTCTATCTAGGAGTGTGCTTACACACAGTTTTCTGTGTCTCCTGACTTCCACAGCTCTCTCACCATCCTTTTCCTCTGCTACTTTTCCATGAAAGATGCTCACAGAGCTTCAGCAATTCTGTCATTTAAAATTACCTCACCAGTGTCACAAGCATCTCCACAAATCCTCTTATTGCCTTATTATTTTGTTTCTGTTACTTTCTGATATTGCTTGGGAAGTGAAGAACTTTTCCTGGTCCCACAAAAGTAGGCTCCATGAGACCTCTGGCAATTTTTCTTTCTATTCAATGTGAATGTGTACTCGAGATGAGAACCAAATGAACATTTAAGGATCTTTAGTATATCTTCAGGCAAATTTGACCAGCAAAGTCATGAAGTGTGTTCACAGAAGAGTGGCTTAAGTCATTTAAAGGACAGCAAGACAAATGCAACCCTGAAAATACATCCTTGGATAATAGATATGCTGTACTGCACATGCCTAGAGGCAGCATGCCTTTTTTCTCCACCTGTGGACCTGCCTGCCCCAAAAAGTTGTTTTAAATTCACAGAGTAGGTGTCTCTAGCCCTAAGCTGCCTGAGGGCCCAAGCAATTTGTTTTACCTCAAAAGCGTTTTAATACCCACTTGAAAACACTGAATTCAAACCAAAATGTCCTAACCACAGTTATTTTATTCAAGATGCAACATGAAGGGGAACAGAATCATTATGTTTCACTAGGAATGTAGAAGTTAACAAAAACATTAAAATAAATACAATTCCTCCATGCATAAAAGAGGGTGAAACTCCCTGAAATACTAAGGGAACCACCAAAACAAAATTACATGTCAATTACACTGACATGACATGACCACCTTTGTATTAAGAGACAGAAATGAAGTGCCCAGAAATGGACAGTGATGTTTTTGGAGAAGTAGGGCTTTGTGACTTTAATTTCAAAAAAACACCCCTTTTGAGTGGAACTGGCTTGGAACATGGGATAAACACAGGACTTACTGTTGGTGCCTAGAGAGGCTACCTAGAACAGAGCTGAAGGAATAAAATAGGGATTTATTAAAAGGCCTTCAAAGGATACACCTTGGGCAGAACCAGAGCCTGGCCGTGGCTCCACCCAAGATGGACACTGGATCACAAGTTTTCAAACTTTTATAAGTTTTGGTCCATTTACATATTTGGGTTAATTGTCCAATTCCAGATTCAGGTTATGAAGTCCCATCCTCCCAGTTTGCTCTCCTCAATTCCCTGTTTGTACTTTTTGGGCCTTTTTGACACCTGCAACGGTGTCTTTGGTTCTCAGGCTGGAAAAGGATTGTTTTGTCTGACTAAACTGTGAAGAGAATTTGCTAACACCTTGTTTGAAGTTCAGAGTTATACACTAATGCAGTACAGAACCTGAAAATATGAAAGCTAAAACTTGAGGCACCACTGTACCTCTTTGAAATGTCTCAGTCAGCACTGAGCTCCCCTTCTCTAGCTGGCTGCCTAGCATCAGGAATTCCTTGGCTTTGTCCTTGTTTGTCTGGTTGCACCTAGAGAGGCAAATTCCTCCTGGGAATATGACTCAGAAGATGGATGCAGTGACACATCCCCTATCTCATCTTCCTTTCATGCCTGAGGAAGTGCACTCTGACCAGCAATGGTGTGATTTAGTCCTGCCCATGATCAATATGTTCCAGAACTCTTAACATGAAATAAACTACAGCCAGAGAATGGTTCCTTAACAACAGCTCACATGTGAATGAAGTGGAATGTGGAACTCTGTGTTAGAAGATACCCCATGTGAAGCCCATGGCATCATCAATATGTTCCTCTCCTTTCTCTAATGATTATTTTGATGCCTCACTGTGCATTCAGGAGAACACATTCAGTTAAAAGCCTACCTCTCTCTCCATCCTACATCTCTTCAGGGGTGTGCATTTCTGTCACAGCTGTTGATTTAAAACATGATGTTTGAGGCACATGTACATTTAGTTGATAGGGTGTATCACTCATTTGTATTCACCACTATTTAGTTTAAACAATTCCGTTTTAGCATCTTATGACAGGAATTTATAGTTAATTGACTAATTTTCTATACTATTAGCATCTTAACATTTTTATGAGAACACAGAAGAAAGCAGTGCATGTGAAACCTCGGAAGATTTTCTTCTAAGCACTGCTTTTTCACAGAATTTATCTTCCAGTTATGAATAGGAAATCTGTAGAAGCCAAGATGCACAGTTAAATGTAAATCACATTGTCTAATGTTGCTTAAATTTGGTCTTTGAAACATCTGCTATTCAAGCTGTATTTACCTGTCTGCTGAGAGTCAGACAAATTACAGCGAGATTTTTTTGCTTGAAGAGATGTCTGTCATTTCACAGAACAGATGCAACAAAAAGAAGTTGACTTCCCTTTTTCTGAAATATGCTGGAGAGAAAAAAAAATCCCAAAAAACCTTGCCCAAACAAAACAAATAGTTTAGTTTTCCTCTACATCCAAAAGCAACTACACCAGCCAACCCTTTAAACAAATACTATCATGACTGAGTCCCTCATCAGAGGCTTAGCACTGAACAGTTTAACATTGTGTTTGCTTCATGCTTGCTTTACTTTCAGCATCTAAGGATGCAGTCTTGTCCCATCTGACTCAATATACATTTCAAGCTTTTAAATATTTATGACATCCTAAAACTACCACTAAGAGCTGTTGGCTGACAGAGATGGTTTTCATCCAATCCAAACTACTTCTGGGACCTTCTTAGTGTGAAGTGCTCAGAGATGTGTTTCTTTGTATGGAGAATACAAACCCCATTCTGCAAAGCACTGAACAGGTATTTTTCTCATGCATGTGTTTTTGTGGTGGCCTGGCATGTCTATAAACACAGTGTCACTGAGAAGGCTTCTTGAACCAGATTTGTAATCTTTAATGGAAGCCTGTCTTGTTAGAGCAGAGAAAAAACTCTTGAATTGCCTCCAGCCTGGTGGGAAAGAACCACCTTGTGCTGGTAAACTCCCAGGTCTAAGCAGTAAAACTTCAGGAAAGATCATATTGATCATTTCAAATCACATACTTTGGTATAACTCCTTTTTGTGGATGAGTGATTTTTTTATTTTCTTTTAGAGACAAGCTTTATAATCACCTATTGCAGAAATCCTTGTTGAAAATGCTGACGCATGAAAGAAAATTAAAAAAAAAAAAAATTTTTTAGTCCATAGACTCACACAGAGAAACAAATACTGAGGGAAGTGACAGATAAAACCTCTCCTCTTAATTATCAGTTCTCAGAATCTGACTTTAAATTATTCCATCTCTTCATGTGCCAACAGGCTGTACAGGGTTACTGGAGGACTAAAAGAACTCCAAAGTACAGTCCTTTAAAGGAGCAACAGTGTGTAGGGGATCCATAACACTACAAAGCACATGTTCAGTGGGTTGCTTGAGAGAAAAAAATGCTGTGAAGCACTCCAATAGAACACTTTGAAATGTCTCATATGTGCCTTCTGAAGAAACACAAAAAATGGTGGCTGTGATTGCTTTTTTGTAACTGACAACAGCATTTGATATCAGATCTGGCTTTTTGAGGTAGGACCTGTGTGAAACAAGCAGCTGTGCATCAAAACCAAAATATTCTTCCAAGGAGCTACAAGAAAGGCCCAAGACATAAAAGGACTGATAATTATAACAGCACAAACATAATGAGCTCTGAGTGTAATTGATGGTGAGCTGAACTGTTCTTTCAAATAAAAAAAAAAAATCAAATAATTTTCCCATTGTTTAGGGAGACTTATTCTACTGCTAACATTTTAGTAGTGTTTTTACACCTATATTGTACAGCAACCTTTTATTCCAAGAACATCCTGAAAACTGGATGACTCATTTCAATATGTTACACCTTGTGAAACATTTTAAACAAAATTGAAAGTCGATTATAACAACAGAAATGTTACGTTGGTTGTGGAAATTTTGGAAAAAGCAAAGTAATGTTTTCTTCCCAGCATTTTGTGCTTATTAACACCTTTGATACAAGAACATAAAACATTTTAAGAGATTTTAAAGAAACAGAAGGGACTGGAAAGACTATGAAAGGGGAAAAAGAATCTGCCCTAAGAATGCAAACCTCTTTCTGTCCATTTTTCTTCACTTTAGTTCATCAATACTGTTGCATCACAGTGATGCAGCCATGACTTTTGGTGCTTCCTACATGGCAGAACATGCTAAAATTCAGCAGAAAGACTTACTGCACCTTTGTGGGTGAAGCCAACCAGGACCAAGAAAAACTACTGGACACATTTGTTCTCTCTGTTTGGTAGAGTTGGGGAAAGGAAAGGCAGATTTTCAGAGGTTCCTTAAAATAATGAATTAAAATCTGCATGCTCTTCTCTTAGTTATTGCTGTTAGTATTAGCAGCAGGAGCACCAGTTTTATTTAACACATATAACTCTCCTTAACATTTGGGAAAACTGGAATTAGTGTTACAAACTGGCCTTGTGCTTGCTTCCTCCAAATGCTGCCCCTTTGCCCATCATTTAAAGTAAACTATGAGGGGTTCTTTAAATAGTGATAGGAAACAAAATATATATCTTTCCCTGGATTTCACTACTGTCCCCTTCTATCCTTAATGCATTTAAAGACAGAAGAATACCAACAAAGAAATAAAATACAAGGAAGAACTGAGGCTCTGCTTTGGATTTGCTGTGAGTGCCCAAGTATTTTGTATTATCAATGAGGGGGTGCTGAAACATGAAATGACATCCTCTCTGAGAAGAGTGAGGATGGGAATAGCTCCAGTGGTCAGCCCTCATGGGTCAGCAAGAAACTTCAACCAGCAAAATCAAATTTTAAGACAGAATACCAGTCATTGCTCTAGTCACTGTTGCATGATTAGCAAAAACCAGGTGGGCAAACAATGCATCTTTTAGGATGCTTTCCCTTTTATTCTTCTCTTTTTTCCCCAGTTAGCTGGTTGCTTTGCTGTTGCTAAATTCCTTTTGTTTTCAAAGAATTTCATTTTCTGTCCACTGAAGCAAAACTGAAGAAAAGAAGTGAGAAAATGATGGGGCAACTAGGCAGGTAAAATCCTTGTAAATCCTACTCCAAACTGCTTAATATTCTGAATCCCCACTTCAGGGAGATAAAAAACCCTGTTGGCATAGTCTGAGTTGCACTGATGTCTGAGTAGGAAGAGTTTACTGTAGATTTGGAAGCTTTGCTTCTGAAAAAAAGGAAAGAAAAAGCAAGAAATTAAGATTCTTTTGTTCTGCTGGGGTTTTCTAAAACACAAGCCCCAGTGATAAAGAGAAATATAAACAAACAGAAATTAGGAGCATTAGAAGTGGTCACAAACTGCTGAAGGTCTCCATTTAATTAGCATTCAAACTGATAGCAAACCATCTAGCTCATTTTGATTCATTATGAAACATTACTGGAGAAACAGAAAAAATAACATAATTCCTAATGATTAAGACTGCCATTATGTATATTTGTATAGGCATCAGACTCTTTTCAAGTTGCTGGGACCAAGCCAGGATTCCAATTTTTGCCTGAAGCAGGCAAGAGACTGTGCTGAAATGAAACACTAACATCCCTATTGCAAAGAAAAGTGTGCCTTTGAGAATGTGTGCTCAGTTCAATTGCCTGAATACACACACAGGGGCAAAGCCTTCTCTGCATCACCCAGTGCAGGAGAAGTGCTGATAAATGTTTGCTATATATCCTTTAACACTCCTCAAGCACCCTGTGTATTAGTAGAGCTGTAGCACTGCATTAAGCTGAGGTATCACTTTTGTTTTTTCTTTAGCACCAGGAGATACAATTGGGACACATTTAATGGATGGGTCCAGAATCAACTCAATACCTTCTTCACCCACCCACCCTAACTCCCCCAAACTATCCAATCCTGAATATTCCCTTCATATAGTCAGTGTAACGAGCACAATTTTATACATGGAATATTTTATATATGGATTTACTGGGTTGTACTCATAGGGCTTGAGCACTCTAAGCCACTGTTCTTTAACAGACTTCAGTGATGTGTAGAAGCTAAGAACCTGCTCAGGCTATGTAAAACCAAATAACTTGGATGAAAATGTCTCCACAGATCATGAACTCCTACCCATTGACACCTCTCTAGCTGTTTCCTGCCATTTTTCTCTCACTCATAAATGGGTGAGTATTGACAAAAAAACAAGAGTAAAATCCACACTTTAAGATTTTAAGGGCTAAAAGTCAGTGTTTCTGATTCATGACTGCCTGTGCTTTCTCCTGCCTCTGTACCAGAGGGAGAGGTGTGACTGCCCAGGATGTGTACCCTCTTGGCAGCCAGAGTTCCACACCAGGCACTTCAGGAAATGCAGCATCAGAAATGACATTCTGCTTAAAGGAAAGAACCAGCAGAGGAAAGAACCAGCAGAGGTACCTGCAGAGCACATGGCTCTCCTTTCTCTGTCCAAAGAACCAGAGCACAGCTTCACACGTGCTCCATGACCTTCCTGAACACGAAAAGCAGCTTGAATTTTATTTGTATTACCAGATAAAAAAAGACCAAAAAAACAGTCTCTAATGACACAGCAAATTTTCCCAAAGAAAAACCAAAACCAAAATCAAAACCCAGTGAAAACTCACAGTATCAATCATTTCCTTTAACCCATTATATAAAATTCTTATTTTTATGTCTCCATTCAGAAATGTTGTAACTTCTGAATATTGAAAAATGTGGGGTTTTTGGCAGGAAAAACAATGCATATATATAATTTATGCACAATGTACTTCATGATCATATAAATCTTCCTCCATTGAGATAATATAAATCTTCCTTCATTGGTACCAGGCTTAAATTTAAATTTGTCTAATAGTCACCAACTTAATCTGATTCTGTACAAACTGTATCCAATTTTTTTTACCTGTGCTTGCTGTGGTAAATGAATGGTGACTTACACAGCAGCATGTTTACATGGTTTGTACATCAGGAAGATTTTAGCAGTAAATTATACTGCCAGAATATTTGGGTTAACTATGTTGGATTAAGGTAGAGGGTTGTAACAGTTGTGATTTAATCATCTTGCAATATTCCGTGTTTTTATCTGTGGTTATAAAATCTGAATTTGTATTACCCTTCTCTCTGCTTTATGTTCCTTATTCCTTCCATTATTGTAACAGATGCTCTTTGGGTTTCCCCTATCACTTTGCTTAATTGAGGAGCCATTACTGCTGTTACAACCTTGAGCCACCCAGACAGTATTTCTTTGCACACACCACCAGTGCAATTGCCAAATAGTTTGATAATCATTTTACCACTGAACTCACACAGTAGCCGGCCATAGAGAGAAATTATTTTTTCCTTTATAGCAATAAGACTCACATTTGATGAGCATTCTAATCAGATGGTATCTCTTTTTTTCCTGATAAAGTGAATTATATTGTAGGATGAGTAAATGCCTCTTTCATCTGTAATTTTTATTTGCATTATTTGGAAGGAGGAAAATTCATAAGTTGGTTTTATGATTTTACAATGTCTTTGAAGCTGAGTGACTTGGCAATAAAGAGTCCAAATTATTAATTCATTTTTTAAGAAGTGTTACATCACTATTATTTATGGCAATAATGGGAGGATTAAGCTGCACTCTCAAGCATCTCTGTCTCCTTCACAACCATTAGACTTTTATTTAGCTTACAAATAAAATCCTAAATTTAGGGGAAAAACTTGCAAATTCTGTAACAGCAAAAGAAAACATACTTTATTCAAAAACATCCTTTAGGGAAACAGAAAAGACTTTTATGACTACATGGATAATCAGTTGCCTGTGTACTTTTTTGTTTTCAGGGTTGAGGCCTAATTAAAATACACCATGGTACCTTTGAGCAATTATTCTCTGTGACAAAAAGTTCGAGAATTTGCGATTTTTCAATTCTAGCCATATCCTAGTCTTTAAATTTTAGACAAGCAAATAAATGTAACTTTGTAAAAATAATCTTTCAAAATATTACAGACTACTTAAACAACCTAGCTTTACTGGTTTATAACAAGACAGCCTCCAATTGAGACTGCAACATTTTTTTCCTTTTAATAGACAATTAGGAGAGAAATTAGTTTAGATTTCCAAACAATGTACTGAGATCACATTTTCCAGGTAGTGCTAGAGACAGAGTGGGCAGGATGACAAAAATGCTCTCATGTTGCATGAATATGTTTCTCTAGCATCTCTCTCTCACTTTGTTTGTCTCCCTGCTAAACCTCACTTTGCCAAAAAAGTGGTGGAAGCCTTTAAAAAATATCCCAAGGCAATACAAATTTCTAAAGGGCAAGTTCATGAGAAAAAGAGGGGCACAGTCGTGTTTAAAAATGCTGATGATTTGTGTAATGATCACTGCCTTGGTCTGATTTTTTTAGGACCTGTGTCAAATGGCTTTACCTACATTTGCTGTGGTATCTGAACTCTGCTATGGATATCAGCATATTTACATTGCCTGTACACCAAAGATGCTTAAATAATAAATTATACTCTTACAATATATATTTTAAGTAGACTGGATGAATGTAGAGGTATATTACAATTGTGATTTAGTCAACTTGCACTTTTTAGTATTTTTATCTGAGGTTATGAAATTAATATATTTAAATTTTTTTTCAAAACATTGCAACAAAAATAGCCTTATAGTCTAGCTATTTTAGTCAATTTTTGGAAAGGCACGTTTTGATTTAACAATTTTATTGTTTTGAGTAGTTAAAGCTATGATTTCAGGTTATGTTTTTCTTCATTTAAATGATGACAAATAGGACCTTTTAATTTCTTTTCCTGTTCAGAAAAATCTGAGAAAATAGGAATGTCTGTACTAGATGGGAAAACACCACCATCTAGTCCAATTTAATTTACAACCAAATGAAAAATGGAACACTTAAAGTTTCCCTTGCTCACTTATCCATTTTTTGACTCCAGAGTCTAGAAACTTTCTGCATTGGTGACTGTATTCACATCATTCACTTTTTTCATGTCATTTCTAATTTAATTTAACTGCTGCCACCTCTCTCTCCAGCTCTTCTCCAAGGTGAAGAGTGCTAGTGTGTTTAATCTCTCTTAGTACAGACACCATTTTCAAAGATCAGTCATTCTTCTCACTTTTTTTTTTCCCCCTCATTTTGATCACTTTTTTTTCTTTGCTGCTGGACGAGCAGAACTCCAGGCTGCATTTCCAAAGCAGAGGTGCAGTACTTCCAAAGCATGGAAGGCACACCCTAAGGGGTACTCCTTAAGGTTCACCCCACATTTATGAAGTGACAAAGCAATGATTTCTGTTTGGGTTTCTGCCCCTCTCCTTGCTTGAAAATCATTATTTCTCTCCAGCAAAAGGCAGGAGTGCTGCAGGGTCAGGGGACAGTGACACTTGTTTCCTGGTAGTGAAATAATTAATACCACTTCAGATGCCAAATGAAAGATTTCTGTGCTCTTCCCAGGCCTGAAATATCAAAAGCCATTTTACAAGTGGCTTGTGAAAATAACTCTACTGGGCAGGAGGCGTAGAGGGGGGATTACCCCCTTTGGTATGTGAAGGAAAAATTGTCATAATCTCTGGCAGACTTCTATACATCCTTTGACAATGGAAATTATGAACCTTTCCCAATTTAATCATAAAAGTGATTTCAAATGTTACATGATTTGTAAGGTGACCATGTCTTTCTGCTAAGTACTCTCACTACATTAAAAAATCTGTGGAATAGAAAAGGGGAATGTTCAGCATATGAGTAAATAGTTTTAATTTGTTTTAAATTTCTGTCTTAAAAATGTAATTGCACGACTGCTTTCTAGCAGCAGTAATATTTAGCATTATCTACTATGGTACTGCAGATGTTCAGATATGTATTTGGAATATGAGTAAAAATTTGAAGTCCAATTACTTTTTCTTTCTTTGAAGCAGGTTCTGTGGACACTTCAGACAGAAATTGCGTCTTATCTTAATATTCACACCTTATCAAAGTTGTGAAGTGCTACATAAAATGAGCAAATAGAGTAAATGCTTGATAAGTACATAACAATATAAATGCTTTAAGCTTATCATGAAAATTATTTATCTATAATAACACAGACTAGGTGCCAAGAAAAAAGAACAAACCAAAACCCCTCATTTTTGTTCTACTTGTATGAGTATGCAAGGAATAAGTGGGGAAAAAAAAAGTAAATTAATGGAATATTTGGGCATGATTATGCCACGATGCCTTCTAGACAACCTTCCAAATAAACTTTCTTAAGTAAAGTTGAAAGAATGGGGTTTACCCCTAATGTCAAAGTGGGTCCTAATGTCCCACAGACATGCTTTTGAATTAAAAACCAGATGTAGCTTCCCTGATTTTCCATAGGATTGTTGATACAGCAAAGTGTATCATACATTTGATGATTGTATGATCAATTTTACACCAAACAAAGTGGGTGGGTTTGCAGGACCAGGGCACTATCTGCAGCCTGACTACTGCCCCTTGTCCAGAAGACAAGAAATCAGGTCATGGAAAGGCACCTAGAAAAGTGTTAATGTTAAGAATATTTTGCGGTTTTATGTAGCCACAAACTAATTCAGTTAATATATAAACCTAATGTATGTTGAATGTCATGTAAAGCTGACAAAAAATTCTTAAATTTTAGTACAGGCCTGACAAAATTGTGCCATCTGTAAGGTTCAGGCTGAATAACACTCAGCTGGGCTGCAGGTCCCATTCTTTGCCATGCTCCTGCCCTGCTATGTATGTAAGGGGTGCTGCCAATGCAGCACAGCTCTGCTGCTGATACATCATTTTTCTTTTGATTGCTGAAAGAAAAGCTGTGGAATGCAGTAAGGATTAGTTCACATTCCTAAAACATTGAGTAGGCATCACGTGTTTTGTGGGACCTACCACCTTGCAGTCTTAAAACCCCACTTTTTTCAGTCCTATATACCTTCATTTTTAGGTTATTATCTGTATTTTTCTTTCACTACAATACAGGCAATGAAAAATAATAATTACCTCTAATGAAATATCAGCAGATAAAACTGAGATCTTAAGATACAGCATATTGATGGAAATAATAAATTTATGCTGACAGGTCAATCAATTAAAAAATAAAAAAAGAACAGGCGCTTTTTTGGCATAAAAAGCGTGCATTCCATTTGGAAAATTCCATTTACTACATTTGGTAATAAATAACTCATCCACAGTAATTTTTGACCCAGATTTGATGTCTGAAGTTTTAGTTGATGTTCAGGACTAATGAAGCTGATTCTTGGAACTCTCAACTGACCAAGACTCTGAGATCATTTGACTGCCATTTTCCTTTTTCCCTTTTCCAGCAGCCATCCTTTTAACATACTTTTAATATTGCAATATGGCTAAAATAACTGCCCTTTTCCAACACTGGTCTTTTGAACACAGTACAAAAGACCCTCTTCTAACCCTTACAAAGAGAATTAAAATAGCTTTTTCAAGCATTAAAAAGCCATTTATTGAAGGGATCCAGCAACAGATGGGGAAACGTATGACTGTAACTCTTCTAAACGTTTGTGTGCCTTTTAAAAAATTACATTATTCCATAACTTGAACCCTTTGATTATAATTTATTTGGAAGGGAAGATGACCTAAATTTTCATGTGTGATATTAAATGTAAAGCTTAGATCTTTTCAGGACCCTCTCTCAACTGGAGGTTTGCGAGTTCCAGTGCAACATGAGGCATCTGCTGTGGCTGCCATGATATAAATGCTAGGGATGAATAGAATACAATGGAACAAAATAGAACAGAACAGAAAAGCCACGGTGAAAGGGACCCACAGTGATCACCCAGCTCAACTGCCTGACTGCCTCAGGCCTGACTCTCAAAGATCTTGATTGATGGCATTGTCCAAAGCCTTCTAAACACTGACAGGGATGGGGAATTTACCACCTCTCTCTCCAGGAAGGCTGTTTCAGTGCTTGACCACTCTCTTGGTAATGAAATGTTTCCTAATGTCCAGTAAGAATCTCTCCTGGTGCAGCTCTGAACCATTCCTGGCACTGGATGCCAAGGAAGAGATCAGCACTTCCCTTTCCACTTTCCCTCCTTAGGATCAGCCTCTTTTTCTTCAGACCAGCCAAGCCCAGAGTTCAATTCAATGGACTAATGCTAATTCTGACTCTGAATGAAGAAGGCAACTGAAATATGGCATATCCACAATATTACCCCGAGAACATTCCTTTTTAAAATTAGTTAATCAATAGTAAAGGGAGATAAATAAAAAGAGAATGATAATAAGAAAAAGTGTGATAGAGAAATATGAGATTGAAATAGGCAACAACAGGGAAATTGATGTTACAATGCACAGAAGAAGCCACTAATTTTATTTTATCCAGCTTTGTTTTTCCTATTGCCTTCCTCAACCATCTGTTTGGCCAATGACAGACCCACTGAATTTTAGACACTTATGACTTTAAATACTCATTAAGAATTTACCTTGGGTTCTTTACTAAAGTTTGTGAAAGCATGAATTAGCAGCATCATTCTGCAGCCAACAAAAGACAGAGAAGGGTTTAAGACATGTCCAATCCTACAAAACCTAAATCAGAGGACATCAAAAGAAATGAAGACTGTATTATATGTCTCTGATTAAATGCTAAGTGTTGAGCATGTTTAATTTAATTTACACTGAGAGACAAAAGTGTGATATAGGATTGTGTTTGAACTGAACTAAACTCAAATACTGCCATGTATCAACCAACCATAGATTAAAAGAATTCTTCACAAAATGGTTTAATATGGTAGGATTTTGAAAGTTGTTCTGTCTAGAAACCAGGACAGTTACAAATTAGAAGCCTATAAAAAAGGACAACATATTGTCAACAGTAAAAAACAATCTAAAAAAACCCCTCTGAATATATTTGGGCAGCATTGACTTCCAAAGACCTTGAATCTGCTCCTTATGTTCTGTCTTCAGAATGCAGCTTAACAGTTCATCACTTTTTTAATAAAACAGACACATTTGAAAATGTGTTTTAGGCTGACCCATGTGTTGTTCAGATCATAAGCATTATTTTTTCTGTTATTATATACAAGGCATGCAGGCATTGCCTATTTAAAAAACAAAACAAAACAAAAACCCAGAAGAAAAACTTTCCTGCCCTTGAAATTTCCTGATGTTCTTAATTTCTCCATAACACTGCAAATATAACAGGAGCAAGATGTTTCAGACTGCATACAAGCCAGCTATTTTATTATAGGTTGAAGGCAAGCCCACACTACTGTGAATTTCTGTTGTTTATAAATTATTCCCCTGAATGTTTATTTGGTTGAGTAGAACTATGCAGAAATCCTGCAGTCCACTCACATTTCTTAATAAATATAAAGAAGCACATTCTGCATGGGAAAACAAGACTGAAATCTCTGAGTATCATAGTAGTAATTTGAAGCAAATTTTTCCAGAGAAATGATTTGGTAAGAATTAGTGAATACTACTCAAAAGCACCGGAAAGTAAAAAGGTGACAATTTTCATCAAACAAAAACAATTAACACACTTCTCCACAGTCCTGCTATAATACAGGGATCTACAATAAAAACAACAACAAAAAAAAATCCCATAGGGACTGGGAATCTATAAAACCACTCACAAATTATTTGGCACAGGGTCTTGTGGTGGAGGAGAGCCAACCTGAATGCAATATAAGACTAATTTCTTCTTAGTGTTACTAACTCCAGAAATATTTGGAACAGATGCTTCTGAGATGAAGTGGAGAGGTAGGGCTCTGGAATTAGGCAACCCTTAAAAACTTAAATAACCCAGGGCTGCTATTGTTTTCAAAACCACACAGTTTATCCCAAAACCCCACTGCCATATGGATGTCCACACACACAGAAAATAACAACTCAGTGTTCACTCTAACAAAACTGCATTGTAGGTGATAAACGAGTTCAGGATTGATGATGGAGTAATTGTGCCAAAGATTCTCCAAGTGTGCCCAATATTTGCAATTCAGCCCAGTAACAGAGTGGATTCCTGCACTGGATATAGTAATTGAGTGAAACTCAAAGTTAAATATCAGAAATGTTCCTCTGTACAGAAAACGGCATAAAAAAAAAAAAAAAAAGAAAAAAGCTTTACATATTAATTTTCTGTGATATTACCATTGTCTAACAAATTAATATAGTTTTAAAAGCCAGCTACTGTCAAGTATATCCAGGGACCTGGTCCAAAGTCAATGCTAAAGTCCATTACAGCACTTTGAATTCATTAAAATGAAACTTGTCTCTTCTCTGTTGGGTGCTGAATCTACTTCATGACCTGATGTGTATACAGTAGAGACTTGTTAGCCACAAGAAAAGAAGCATACAAAAGAAATAAAATGTCTTCCTCAAATTGTCAATCTGGGGGATTTTTTTTTTTTTTTTTGATATATTCCCATAAAGATTTATATTCTGGCCTTTGTTGTCTGGGATCCTTGTCTCTTACCCTTTATGCCAGAAAAGGAAATTGTACATTAAGGTAAATTGCTACTTCTGATACTTCTTTCCCTTGACTGATGGTTTTCTATTACAGGCTTGCAAGAATTCAGACTGGAAAGAAACCCAAGCATCTTGATTGAAAAGATTTGATACATTCTTTTCAAATTCATGCTATCTAAATCACAGCAGGATGACTTGTAATCAAAGTTTTTCAAAAAGAACATAAATTTGGGGAAAAGGAAAAGGCCATTCAGCCCATTGCAAGTCATCCTGGTTAACACAGCTCTTCCAGAATAGTATCTCCCTTCTTCTTTAATGACCCCAGTGCCTCCAATTCCAAACTTGGCTCAGTAGGCTATTGAAAAATTGTATTTCTTTCTGAGTGAAAAGTACTTCCTTGTGTTGCTTCTGAATTTCATTTTTTCAGTCAGTTCCAGTTCTGCTTCCCTGTTTGGTCTTTTATAGTCAGCCAAACAGTGAGTCAAGTGTTATTGAATAAGGTTTTCCACCCTGTATTTCTCAGAGTAGATGAGTTTGTAATTCTCCCTTTCTCTCAATTTTGCAGTGACAAAAAATGAACTCAGCTGTGATTACGAGACCGTGGACTTCAAACCAGACTTTTCTTCCACTCCTTTCCTTTAAAGGTGTGTTTGAAGCTAATCTTTTAAAACACTGGCATTTGATTTTTGTTCACCTGTTTGTCTTTGTTGACTGCTGACACACACACACACACTGGTGCCAGCCCCTCCAAGCACTGTGGCACCCCCTTTTCTGCACAGTGCACTTGCTGAATCTGACACAGAAAAGACATCTCAGATGACTAACAAAGAGAAAAAAAATAACCAGGCGTGTGATTCAGCAACTTATTTCAATGCTCTGAAAAATGCTAAAAAAATTACCTTAAGAATACCCTTTTTTGTATTCACAGTCTGAATAACTTCACATGCAAAAATTAATAGGTCGGGTTAAATAATCTCCAAAGTCACTCTCTGTAGATTTTGCTTTTATTTTTTTTTTTGTTCTGGGGAATGCTATAGCTTCAAGTTTTACCAAGGTCATCTTTCATCCAAAAAACTTAATATAATTAGTATCAATTCTGCATTTTGTGAGGCTCACACTGGAAGTTATTAACTGTGTTTCAAGTGGAGTGTCAGAGAAACGAAGGGCAGAGAGAGTAATCTTTTCAGCTTCAAAGGCACAGTTGATGACTTTAGTTCACTGGTTAGTGAGAAAGACGTGCATTTTTTATTAAAGGTGTTAGCAATACATTTGAAACTATAAGCATTTTTCTCTCTCTTTTCTTCCCTTTCCTCATTTCTAGAACTTGGCACCACTTCAGTCTTTTTTTTTTAACATCCCACATGGCACTGGAACAGTTGCTTTAGATGTCCTTGTTGTTAGCTATAACAATATTTAGTTGTATTCTTTTGCTTGCAATAGGAAAGCACTTCATCAGTACCCTGACAGCACAGAACTTGCCAAAATCTGCCTTACCCAGTAATAAATATAAAAAAAGATATCAGTTTTTGAGGGTAGTGCCTTTAAAATACCATAAACACCTCTCTAAATAAAGTAAAACTAAGCTTTGTGATCCCATATAAATACAGCAACAGTGAAGGACATTCAACAGCAACCATCTGCTTAATCTTTCTCCCTGCTGTAAGAAATCCAATATATTGCCCTTAAAACTCATCATTAAAGATGTGCTTGACAACGCCTTTAAAACAAACCAAATCAAAGTCTTAATAAGATCCTAAAGATCATAGATTCAGTTCTTTCAAATGAAATTCAAGAATCAATTTCAAAGCATATTTACAGAGTCTTCTTTACCATAAATATTCGCTTTTGAGAAGAAAATGCATATGGAATGTGAAGCTTTCAAGAATCAATCTATGGTTGTTAACCTCAAAGACACTGAAATGAGAAGCAAGGCTCAAGTCTGCAACAGTGAGGATAACTAAGTACTGAAGAGAAACACCAAGGGGAGTTCTCTGTGGATTCTCTGTTTCCTTAGGTCCTAAATTAAGTCTACATATGTCCTGGTGCATGCTCTTTAATAAAATAAAGGTTTCTGTGTCTCATTATAAACCTATGAGACAGGAAACTATATGAGAATTTCTGCTAACTGACCCAGCAGGTCCTTCCAGATTGAGCAGATCACAGATTTTATCTGTGAATAACACACCAACACTACATGCAGCCCCAGTGAAAATTAATGTAAAGTTTTACTCGGAAGAAAGGAAAGTACAGCCTGTTTTTCTGTAGAGGAAATACTTTGGATGTCTGCAGGCCATTGTCAAGCTTATGGGCCATGGGGCAGCACTGACAATACACTAAAAATAGCCTGTCTCTCTTTGGACTGGAAAATCCAGATATATCCACTTCAGAGCTACCTGCAAGTGAGATGGGATAAACTGATTTAACCAAACTGCTTGTAGAGATGTAAACACTAGGTCACCAAAATCTCTTGAAATCAGTAGAATTCTGGCTTTTAAAGCAGGAGGTACAAAAACCTACTTTTAAAAAAGCTATTATTTTAAAATCACATTTAAGCTTGAAGAGAGCAGGAAGTTAGTATGAATATAAAAGTCTTCATATCCTGTTGAAGATATGAATCAAACATATCTTGTTTTCATACCTGAATATTGAAAACCACTAACTTGAGGTCAGTACCCAACTAGAGTTCAGATGAAAATGGTCAGTGTGACATCAGTACACACTGACTCTGGTTGCAGCACTTTACACAGAGGTGGTGACACTGATCACTTCAGAACTTCTTCCCAAGGACTTTTTTGGAAATGCCTGTGCTTCCTTGCTAGCTGCACCAGTGGAGGCTGAGCAGAAGGAGAGCTAACACCTTACAGCCTGTGGCACCTGAGGCGAGGTCTGAGGCTGAACTCAGAGCAAAGGATGCTCTTGGCAGGCAGTAAAAAGGGACTCTTAATTTGGAGAACCTCTTGCACTGTCAGTTTACAATAGAGACTGTCAGACTGCATAATTCATACGCAGTAGAGGAAAAAAAAAAGGAAAAAGCCAAAAAAACCCCCAGTGTGATCAGAGCTTAGGCTGGGAATGTTTGAATTCCTGACGCATTGCTGAAGCCTCTCTGGAGCTCAGCTATATAATGGAATCTTTATCAGACCATCAACCAATTGTGATACTTATCTGCACAGCCTTGCATTTTGGGTTAAGTGATAATCCATCAAGGCTGGAAATCATTGTGTACTTTTTAAGTTGCCTACTTCATTACTGCAAGCTGACAGCTGGATGGATTTGTTAGCACTAGAAATATTTGTCCCAGACACAAAGAGCAGGTTCCTAATATATGATATTATGATATTTTCTTTCATGTATTCAGCCTGCCTGTAGCTTAATCTATGTCTCATTTATGATATTCATTTACTTGGCAAACTATTCAGATCATGAAATCTATCTTTATTTGTTCCAGAATGCAACAGCCTCATTTCATGAATAATATGACCAAATAATGTGTAATAATGACGACGGTCTTCATCTTACATCATAATGGCTGTTAAGCAGAGAAAATTGCCATTTTATAAATGGCACAGGTCTCTGTATTAGTTTGTAAAGGTAAAAATTGCAAAGCACAAGTACTTTTCAAGGCAATGGAGGTAACTAGCCTCTCGTGGTTCATGTTGCCAGAAATTTTTTTTTGGTGGTTAGACTGCATGAGTGATATACATGTTGCCTTGAGGATTACTCTTGATTGATATTACAACTATAAAGCATCTTTTAAAAGTATCTGAGAACTGCAAATTTCACACAGAAGCATTTGGGTTTGATTTTGGTCTGCTCGCAACAGACATCAGGGTATTTCTGTTTCCATTTTTCAGCATGTAGTGATAATGCAGTTTTATATTTAGTTTCACACTGCATGAAAAATTTCCTCCTTCCATAACCACATTCTGCTGCTACTTAATGCCCTGTTGCCTCTGAGACACTGGAAGATCTCTCGTGTGGATGCACCAATATGCAAAATTTCTAGCCTTAAATTGAAAAAAAAAAGTTTTTTTTTCATACTGTGTTTGTACGGCCTCTTGCTTGGAGCTGGCACGGTTTTTGGTCTGTGATCACCATGCATGTAAACACATAATGTTTTCCATTATTCTAAATCTATGGGGACATAGAAATCTGTAGGAATCCAGCAAATAAAGTATGAAACTGCTTGAGAATATATACATATATATATTTTTTATATATATATATATTTTAATCTTGTTGTTTGTTTTGTGGGTTTTTGGGAGAGGGGTGTTGAGGGGAGGGGTTTGACTTTTTTTTTTTCCAGATTATGTTATAAAAAGGTTTTCCTGGCTCTGTATCTATCAGACCTGAAAACCAAAGAGCTCTTTGAATTAGAACAGATGCTACAAGCTCCTCTGTTGATCTTAAATCTGTGAGCTTTGAGAATTCACAGCACTAATTGCACCACTAAGCCTGACTAGTGGAATGAAACCCTAATTAAATGGTGCTTCAGAAAAGGAACAAATACTGTGCAACCCCTAAAATGGGCACTCTGGATGACTTAGCCTCATGAAAATATTGCTGTAGAACTTAAGAAACTCCTCGTCCAGTTCACAACAGGTATATTTTGATTTTGAAAATCCAACAGTTTGGTCTACCAGCTGGCTGCAGATGCTAGGGAAGGTTTTCCAGCCATTATTCAGCTGTAGCTTGTGGATGTTTCACCTGGGTAACAGCTCTGACCAAGACAGCCCTGTTCAGAGATTTTGAAAAAGAAGGCTGGAAAATAAGTTTGAGATCTCATCATGGTCTAACATACGTTTTTCATGATTTTTTAACTCACCCTCTATACAGCTGAGGAACAAGTAAATTGTAAAAATAATGGTAATGAAAGAAATCAGTATAAAATCAAGAGATGGCAGTCTTGAAAGATGGATGATGAAGACTTGAATGTCTAATGGAAAAAATAAATCTAAGGCACTGCTGTTTGAATCTCAAATTTTCCATCCTTCTGACAAATCTAGACCTTCGGTAAGCCACTAGGAGACTAGTGTAAAAGTAGGGAGAAAGAAGAAATAAAACCTAGAAACTTCTAATTTTCCTACACAATTTGAATAAACCCAGCCACAAATTAGATTTTATGTTACTGCTACAGCTATAAAGTAGTATATAAATGAACTGGCTTTTAGCTGGCTGTCATAGGAAACTGCTTTTAACGTTAGACAACGATAATTTTTATTATCAGAGCTGAATGCAAGTAAGCACGCACAACTATATTTAAAGTGTAAGTTTACCCTTATCTCCTTTGCCCCTCATATATTCTGTAGCTTTTTCTTGCTTTGTTGTTTCTCTCTTCGTCAATATCTCAGCCTGCCAAGTTATATTATTCAGATTATGAGAAAGAAAAAATCAACAGGAAAGAACTGGTAATGTTTTGTATTTTTGATAGGAAAAAGTATGAGGACTACAAGTACTGTTAAAGTAGTTTCTGCATTTAAGCTGCCTATAATGACACAGTTATTCTATTAGAGTTGTGGTTCTTTTGTTGTTTTTTTTTTAATTTTAATAGAAACTTCAAGGTAAAGCTAGGAAAAAAAAGAAGGTAATGTAATTTTTTAGCTAGGATGGTTGTCATTTACGCTATTAAATAGAAAGATTCACACTTAAAGTCACAATAGTTTTCAAAATTATTACATCCTCAAACCCCTCCTTATGTCACTGTAAATCCTAATTTAGCTCCACAGATTTCCTTTAAGAAATCTTTATTTTATACCAGAGCTAAACCAAATAAAAGCAAAGTGGATTATAATAAGGCAGGGATTTCACTGATATATAAATGCGTACATTTTTTGGCTTTGTGGTCACCCTGGCAAATAAACTCTTGATCTCCCCAGTGCGGCTGCCTGGGAGCAGCATCACGTCTGTGCTGCACACAACAACTTCTGGAGATGTTTTCAGGCGTTGCTATATAAAGCTTTGAACATTCTGGTACAGTCACCATCCAAGTGAGTCAGCTGAGCCTGAATCACTCTGATACGTGCCATCAAACTGAATGGATCTGTCTTTTGAGATTGGGATTGACGTTGTTACACTTCCACCTGTTTGGGTGGTGGTGGTGGAGTAATAAGTCCTCAGTAATAAGTAAAAAATAGGAAGTTCTATAACCTCTTTGATTTTTTTTTTCCTTGATAGAAATAGGATTTAAACAAAACAAAACAAAACAAAAAAAAGGTCTGTTTGTGTGTGTGTGCGGGTGATTAACATAATGACAGCCCACGGGAAGGTTTTATGTACATTTGTGTGCACAGGCTTTCTCCCTCTGTGAATCCAGAGACACAGAGCTGCTCTGACTTGAGGTGGCTTCTCCTAGACTGCAAATCACACTCCCTCTCCACCTACAGGACTTGAAAAGACTGGCACAGCACCACCTAAATTAACTTTACACTAACAAAGAATTTCTCCAATGGAAGCATTCCTTGTTTCACTGTTGGGGCAAATCCACAATCCTCTTGTGCCTCTTCCCAGTCATAAAAGGGAAAAATTGCATGGATCCTTGCACAGCCTTCACAAATAACATTACATAAATCTGATAGCAAGACTGATGTAGATACTCATATAGTGTATAATTATTCTTCCAGTAGTCCTCCAGATTTGTTTCTTCTCATACATTTTATTCTCATTTTGTCGTACATTCCTCATCACGGTTATTAGGCTTTAAGATACCCTTGACAAATATATAAAGGGCAATATTCCTCACTGGCATCAAATTATGTTTAGGGTTTTTTGAGTTAGTAGGTAATGTACCAGTAAAAGAATAATTAATTCCTGAAGGACTGAGCACAAAAACAAGCATACGTTTTCTGAGAAAGTGAAAAGTTTGACTAAACAGAAAGTTTATGAATTATCATGCTGTCATCCAACTGGATCAGTAGCCTTTTTCATGTTGTTTACTAAATGCCAGGCAAATTAGGACAGCAATGAATCACATGGTTCCAGAATTAACTGACGACTTTGGGAGAATTTTTCTTCCCAGGAATTAAGGCTTTTGGTAAAGAGGAGGTACAATAATCAGAATGCAAAATGCCTTGGATTCACAGAGTCCATTGGCTTTTTATACCCTGTATTTTATGTCTGTAAAGACATTCCCTGTGACTGGATGTGAAGCAATGTGTACTCAAAAGTGGACTATGTAAAAGTCATGCAGAACAGAGGAATGCCTTGTAATACTTACCTGAGGAGAGTCTTACATATTAAGCACTAATTTTAGAACAAAATTAGTGAAATCAGTCTAGAAAGTTTATTATGCCACCTATGGAAAACACAGTTCAAAGATATTATTAAATAGCATACACTACCCTACGATCTGGGGAAAACGTGTTTCCTTAAGGTATGATCCAACAAAGCAAGACAAAGAAAAAAAACAAAACAAAAAAGTTTTGATGTTTGAGACTATATGGACAGCTTCTCAACTTAATGTCCTCATATATTCTTTCAAGTCAAAAAATCTTATTGTAATACATAGCAGAGGTGTCAAAGGAAAATATGTTTATGTGGTACTTTTCGCTCAGCTATCAACAGATAGTACTGAAAAACCTGATCTTCTCTGCAATGGCTCTTATGTCATTTGTACCTCTGTGGGGTGAGTGCTCTGACATCAGAGATGAAGTTCAGTCTTGTATTTCAGGATGGCAGAACTCCACAGCAGGCACTGAAAGTCTGTGAACATTATTTGTTTATGAGTCCAAGACAGAGAGAGGATGAGGGGACCCAGGGAGGTGCACCTTGTCCAATTCCCTCTGCCACGGTAATAAAGCACTTTGAAAGAAAGTCAGGACAAAGGAAATCATAGTACCTAAATAGCTGAATATCTGAAGTTACTTCCTCCTATGCATTTACCAAGTGTCTTTGCCACTAATACAGGGAATCATTTTCCCCATTGAACTTGGAAAATAACTCTTCATCAGAGGCATATTGACTTCTGTTTCGAAAGCAAAACCAAACAAGCTGGTGCCTTTGGCTTCTCTGTAAGCACGTCTATAAGTTTTCTGTCCTTTTTCTTTGATCTGTCTCCTTTGTGGTCATTTTTCACTGTGACATCCCCTCCTACCCCCCATTGGAAACAGCACTCCAGTTATCTTCCACTTTTGGCTAAAACACCAATTACTTCAGCATTGTCCTCATTATTCATGATTAATTTCTTTATTTTTGTTATTCATCTAGTGCATTTCTAAACACTTTTGTTTTGTTAAATTTCTCACAACTTGCTCATTTCATTTTGCACTTGGTTTCATACTCGCTTTCCTGTTTCTCCCACATTGATATCTTCCATGGTTTATGTTTATAGTAACATCTTGTTTTCATGTTTTAATGAGGTTTGATATCTTAGACTGTTAAAAAACTCAACTTAGTTAATTACATGCGCAGTATTTTCTCTCTGCATTGGGATAAACCATCATTTTCCTTTCAATACAAGATTTTGAGGAAATGGACTTCCCACACTCATTTGTCCCTTTGATGATCTCCCCAACAGACTCTATTTACCACTTCCTTGAGATTGAAGTGGTCTTATCTTTTTAGCCATTTCGCTGCATTCACTTCTTTCTTTCTGGTAAAAGTGAGTGCTCATGTTTCAGCAATTGATCACTCAATTTACTTTCTTTTACTTTCCATTAAAGCAGCATCTCTGTAAGTGTAGCATCAAATTACATGCATCCTGCCATGTGTTAGAGCTGAAACTTTAGAAGAGTTCCCCTATTTCAGACCTTTCTATTGATGCTGGACACACAGATAATGAAAATGAACACTCCACAGGAAAGGAAATGAGGCCCTAAACCACATTTAGGAGGTGAGACAATGCATTAAAAACATCAGTACAATCATAACAATGACATAGTTATGACCACATAACAAGCAGAAGAGAACAATTCATGAAGGGCAGCAAACTTCAGCACAGCACACCAAGAGCATCGTCCTTCCAGGATGTGAGCCTTCAGAAAGTTGGAAGCTTCTGTGCTTTACACAAATCACTCTTTTATAAAGACATGGCAATTCCTGTCATTCTGTTCCTTTTCAGGAAATGTTCCTCCTACAACATCTTAGACCCATGAACACTGGGCTGTTTTCCGCAGTCTAGCTTTCTCTTTCTGAAGGAAAAGGAGTACTACAACACTTCCTCTCCTCATTAAAATAACAGCAATTTCACATTAAAAGTAATATTAAAGATTAGAAAATGTAATTTTAGGTCTGGTGTCAGTTTATCACATGAAAGTTTATCACATTTTTAAAATATCTGTGCTCTGTGGAGGAAGAATTTAGGTGATCTGATACTACGACAATTTTTATTCTTGCAAGTTAGGCAGGCCACTACAACTGCCTAATAACAACACACCCAGAAAGAAAAGATGCCATAACTGTCTTAACTTTCCTGGCCTAACTGCACCTCATCATGTCAGTACTTGCAATGTGGTAAAAGAATATAATTTCCTCTCTTCTTGTGCAATGAAAGCTTTCAAAAGACCACATAGGAACCTTCTGCCATTTCATTTACCACAAGAGATTTGTAGCTACCTAGAAGATGATAATCTGCAAAACCTTCTGCACACATCTTCCCCTATTTAACAGTTATCTGATCAGCCACTGAATAAAAGAATAAAATAACCTTTATATTTTGCTCATAAAGAAATGAAGCATTACTAGAAACATTCGAAAAGCTATAACAGAAAAAACCCCAACAGATGGGGGTCAGAGAGGGGAGAGAAAACTTTTAGCTCATTTACTGTAGCTCTGGTGAGATAACAACACCCCTAAATTAGGAATGCCTTTAACTGTAAAAGGCTAACAAGGGTGATGCATCACAGTGCCTCTTTGTTATCAAGCAAGATTTCATCAACAGAAATTCCAGTGCTGAGACACCTAGCTTGCTTTAAACGGTAGCACCCAAAATAACCAGTCTTAAAAAGGTCACGTTTATTTAAAAATAGCTTGCTTGCATTTTACATTAAAGTTAATGTACTAACCTTAAAAAATTAAATGCAAATGTATACAAATAATTTAAGCATCCTGCCAAAGTTCACATACACACTGCTAGAGCAATGACAACATTCAAGGTCATATGAAATCTTTCTTAACCCACCTATCACCCTTTGGATTGTTCTGTTACACATATACTGAACTGAACGCTTGCACCCTCTCTTTAGCAATTTCTATCCTTGTTAAAAAAAAAATCAAAATCAAAGCTCTAATTTCCTATTTATCATGTGCTTCCCAGGCCATAACAAAGAAGGATACTGTACCTCTGATGCTGGTGGCTGTTGCCGATGTGGTTGTGCTGGCTGTTAAGGCTACATTGGTTGTGACTGTTGCAGTGGTAAGGGAGGGGATGACAGTAGTGGGAAGCAAAGTGTTGAAAACATCTGGTGAGTGGAAAAAAAATATAAAATAAAATCATATCATGCAAACAAAGGAGAACCATAATAGTGGTTTAATTTGTAAATACAAATATGTTGAAAATGACTAAATTAAAACATGATTAACATAAATTATTACAGGTACAATAGGGTACGTTTAAATTCTTGACATTTATCACTCTCCATTTTTATAGTCAATCTTTGAGTACACAGAATTTAAAACTGTTACAATGACCACATTTCCACAGAATGAGAGAGTGACAGTTTAAGTGACAAGAATCCATTTCTTCTCTGAGCCATTTTAAATGTCTCACGTAGTAGAAACCATATACAGATGAAACATGCTGTGTCAGAGTGGGAGATGAGAAAAACAACACCATCATGCTAAAATAAACACACACATGTTAACGAGAAATGGCTGTATGTTAAAACACCCACTTTCAGACAGACTCAATGAAGGGAAAAAGGGGAGAAAATTCTACTAACTATAAGAGCTGCTTTTTCCGGATTGCTTTTCTTCTTCCCACACATTTGCTTAAGACACAGTTGTCTGCTAAGATCCAGAGCAGAGTATATTTCAAAATCTTTACCCTAATTTGCAGGCACAGTCATCTTTCAGTCATCCTTGATGCTTACAATTTATTGTTAGTACACATCAGTATTTTTATAAAACAGCTTCAAACTAAAAATCAGAAATGATAATATTACTGATAAAAAAGCATGCATGCAAGTCAGAAAAAATTCATACAAAAAAATGATGACAGCATCCTATAAAACCCTTCAGGTTTTGCTCAACCAAGTGCAGGAATTCCAGGATTAGGAGCATGACTGCTTCTCTGCAGAGGAACCAATGACACCTGATGCAGAATGTTCCAGTACAGAGACATAACCAGATATACATATAGAAAATACTTTGATTACACTGCCAAAAGCAATAAAGACCAGGAGGACTTTGCTTATAAGGTGATTGCAGGTTTTAAAGAACAAAAAAACAAAGCAAAAGCTCTGAAGAGAAGTAGAGAAAAGCACTTCTGAGAGGACATAAGCATCTGACATTTTTCAGATTATTTATATCGCAGGTTTGAAAGGGAAGGACTCGTTTCTCAGCAGTTGATGGTGAGCAACCCATTCCATACTGATTTCACTGAAAATATTTCTGAAGGGTGCTATTCAGTGCAATAAAAGAGCAAAAGTCTGACCCACAATCTGTCTTCCCTTGCTTTGGAAAGAAATGCAATTGGTCCCTGAGTACCATCAATTCAGACTGAAATCAATGGAAGCTGAAGTAGCTCAGAGCTTTTCAGTATTGGGCCCTACAGAACACACTTCAGACACAGAATCCTTGAGTTCAGCATTGCATAATTACTCTCTTAAGGCTTCAAAGTAGCATGCTTACCTTATTTCCATGCTGGATGACAGATAATTTTTAAAATTTAAAAGTTTCCTTGATAGTTAATTTATAAGTCACCTACTATTTTCTGTATTCCTCTAGTTTTGATAAAAAAAACACTATGCTCTCTGGAATCTACACCTGTGTGATGTTCTACCTCTGAAGCCATCAGAAAACAATGTAAGATCCATCTTTTGTCTGTACATTGATTTTTAATCTAATGTACACTGATATTTAATCTAAATCCCAGTATAAAATATTCTCAAAACAGAAAAATTAGAACAGGCTTTTAAAAACCCTCACAGCTGTAGCCATATTAATCACCAGGAATAATGACAATATTACCTGGAGTGTGAGTACCACAATAATGAAATAGAACTGAGTATAACAAGCATTAGAAATAAATTAACATGTTAAAAAGATACATGTCACATGTACTGATCTGTGCAATTTCTTCTCATAAAAGGAAACTCCTTCCTTGATAAGTATCTGTTAAAAATTAAATCAAAGAGAAAAAAAAAACAAAACACCTACTTCATAAGGAGAGCAAAACCTTGCTTATTAGGAAAGCTTTATACATCTTTCTTGTACATAAAACTAATTAATGTGACTCATGGTTCCATTCATTATCTTTCTTAAATACCAATTACTTAAGACTGCAATGACAAGTGATGGTTTATGACAGTGCTATCCAATCTGCAAGCATGCTGTTTACCTATTTTACCAAATAATAGCTTACATGAATCACTGGCGAACGTAGAACTTTCTGGTTTCTCTTCTGATTGAAGCATTTCAAACATGATTTCTTATTTTAAATGAAAGGCTACCTAGGAAGCATTCTAGATAACATGAACTAGCTTATGTCAGTGTTTTAAACCAGATGTGATCTGATCAGATTAAGAATAATAAAAACTTGTGCAGAAATTAGTTTCCTGATGAAAGTCATAAACACTGATGCCAAACATCAAAATGGAAGCCTGGCAGAAGCCTCAAAGAAAATATATCTTCTCAAAAGGGATGCAAAAACAAGGAATAGCATTTGGTTTCTTTCTTTGCAGAGTGTGGTGAATTTCTCCATGCAAACGACTGCAGTCTGTCTGCTTGGCTCACAGCAATACCAGGACTTGCTCCTAAAGACCCCAGCACAAGAGAGAAACCAGGAATCAGCAGCCTGAGGAGCATCACATTGCCCAGTCAATGAAATCTAAGTCTGTTCTGGACTCTAGAAAGGTTTGGTTTGCACCAGCTTACGTTCAAGGCTCTGCCCAGTGGAATAGTCCATAAACAACATGAGAGTCTGCAACAGGAATGTGCAAAGTAACCAAATAACTCATAGCTCTCCAGACAACACTTTTTTGGAATGCCTGGATCATACATCATCCTTAAATCCTACTCTGGACAGCTCAGATCCAAGCACAGAATCCTGAAATGATCCCCACGTTGAAAAGTCCTGTGTGTATGGTGCCTGCTGAGTCTGACAAAAAGACTCTTATCAGTTCTTCCAAGATTTATGGATTCTTATGAAAACTTTGTCTTTGCCTTGAAAAGGCTTTTACATAAGAGAATACAGAATATGCAGGTCAAGAAATAAACTAGAAGCAATGTCCAGTGTTCCTCAGTCTCTCATCATGCATTGCTGGTGTTGGAGGTAAATGGGTTTGGAAGTTCCCAAAAGCACATGAACTATGGATAAAAAAAATGATGCTGAACAGCACAGGCTTCTGCTTAAGCCATATGGATCACTGTGCTTCATAGAGGCTGTGCTGCTCCATGTCATGCCAGAAAGGAGAATTAAAATTTGACCTGTTTCTAGTCCTGCAGGACTTTTGGTCTTTTTTTTTATTTGTTTATTTTTTTTTTTAATATGCAAGGCAAATCTATCTTATTTCACTAGTGAGGCACAAATTGTCATCCAGAGCTCCCTGCTGGCAGCTGCTCAGAACGTGCTATCAAAGGGACAATGTAGATTGGTCCTCTTGAGCTTTCTGTCAGGGAGGATCTTAACAGAATGGATTTGCAGATTTATGACCAAGAAATCTGTGCTGGAGTGAAACTAAATTCCACTTCCTTGTCTTGCAATTTCTGAATCTAGTTGTACACAATGTTCAGCTGAAAATGAATTTTTCTTTATGCCGCTCATGCCACTAAATACCAAGGATCATTATGACCAAGAGACCTTGCAGAGTGGAACTTTTTAATTCAAGTAGCCATACCCAAATCACTGCACCAGATTGCTATTTCAGTAATACTAAGGTATTAATCCTTAGCCTCCTGTGAAGCAGAAAATAGCTATATTTTGCAGATGGGGAGCCAAAGAAGATAGAAAAGCCATGCTCAGGAGATCTAGAAGTCAAGCAATAATTGTCTCCATTTATTTTGAGACCTCACTTCTAAACTGGATGTTTGTTAACAGACAGATATTCAGTCAAAAATCCAATAATGTAATTAAGTTGGTATTAACTTCATCATCTTGCTAGCTCTGAAATGCAAACAACTCATGGAGAACTAATTGTTTCCACAAAAGCTGCCAGAAATAGAAAAGGGGTTGACCTTCATGCCAAGAGATTCCCATGGACTCTTTGTCACTTCTGTTCCACAGGTTATACAGGTGAGGCTTGAACTGGACATTCAGTAGGAGAGATGGGCTCCTGACTTCTCTCTGGTGGCACAGGGAGGTTTGAGCTGAGCTGCAAACGCTCAGCCAAGAACCCTCATTTCAGTGAGGAGCTGGCATAATGTCAGAGCTCAGTGCTGCAGAGAGCAGACTGAGGAAGGCTCTGGAAAGGTGTTCCTGTGGCACTGCTGCCTGCTAACATGCCAAAGCAGGAGCCAGGGGAAAGCAGCCAGCAGGCAACCTGAACGCTGATTCCCAGTGGATGGTGCAAAAAGGAGGAACAGCCAAACTGGGCTTGGTGTGGAAGCTGCTCTTCAGCAGAGGCACAGATGCAAACTGCTTAGGAGTGGCAGGGCAGTGCTGGACCAGATCAGCTCAAAGCAGCCTCGAGCCCCACCTGATCAAAATTTCCTGTGTGCTTCTCCTTGCTTGAATTGATGCCGTGTTCTCCTTGCTAAGGCAGAAGACATCCATCCATTTAAGTGCAGAAAGCCTGGATAATTTACTCTCCCTGCCAATTTGGCCCTGAGCATTTTTACTCTCCATTTCCAAAGAAATGAGAAATGGTTCTGTTTGGTTTAGAGGGCTTATGTGAAAGATAGATCTGACCTATTGAAAATATTTGACTTTTTTGGTAAAAACACAACCGATATTTTGACATGACTGAGCACAAATCAGACAACAATAGCTGCAGCTGATAAAAATGTAAAGGCTTTTGTTTCAAGCCTGACAAAGGCTGACAGAAAAATTAAAGGACAGAGTGATAATGATGGATGGTCCTTGCTGTATTTTGACTGAGAATGAAAGAAATTTTAAGTGGTAAACTGAACTGAGTGATGACCTACCTGGGAAACAATCTCACTACTCTGTGAAAAATTTAATCAGTCTGTGATATGTAGCACTAAATAATTTAGCAAGGTTTTAAATTCAAAGGGAGCTGCATTTACCTTGCTCCAAGAAAATGGGATTGAACAAAAGGATCACTCAGCTTGAACATCATGTGCCAATAGCTCCTTAGCACTTAGACTGAATGATCATGAATGCTCATGGACACGAGGTCAAGGGGTTCTTTTTACTAATTGATTCAGATTTATGAAACTCTGAAATGGCAATTATGTGCTTGACATTTTTGCTAGCAAATCAGATGTCATTAAAAATATCCAAACCCTTTTAACAAAAGCTTCATGTAGATCTTTATCTTTAGTTATACCAATAAAGACTTCTAGTGGATGAGTTCATATTGAAAGACATACAGTTGGATTAACTGGAAAGAACAAATCAGGAACTGGAAAGAACAATAGTTTTTTCTCTTCTTATAGAAAAAGTTGTAGCTTGCTGGTTCATTTGTCATTTGTTTTTGTAGGTTTTTTTCCCCTATTTCAAAAGCAATAGGTTTCAGTAGCAAATGAAGGAGGATGAAGTATAAAAAATTACAGCAAAAAAAAAGCCTGCTTCCTTCTTTTCTCAAAGAGCCAAGCAAAAACTCGGAATCTGCACATCCCTGGCCCACATTCTGTCCTTAGAAAGTTAAAAACATAATTCAGAAGAGCAAAGCCCATTTCAATATTAGTATTTAGTACTAGCAGTATGGTGTCATCCCAAATCACTTAAAATGAGGGCCTGATATCACACTGTGGCACCTTATGCAACACATGCTCTGACCAGAATTGCTTATGACAAAATAAAAAATGCGATGAATATGAAAAAACAAGGTGTAGTAGCAAGTTATTTCTGATTATGCCATCTCATTTGACACTGAAATATGAAGAAGTTAGCTGCCCTAAATTGTCTAGAAAGAACTCCTGTAGAGAATATCTCATTTATTTTGTGCACCAGAGCAACAGCAGGACTCACAAAGACCACAGGTGTGTGAAAGGCTGATTTTCTACAAGTAAAGCCAGGTCAGGCTCACATCCAGGACAGATGTGAGAGCTGCCAGACAAGAAGCAGCTGTGGATCTCAGGCAGGTAAGAAAGAAGCAGCAGTGGGATTGAAATACCTCAATGTGGTAAGAAGACATGGCAAGGGCAGAGAAGCTTGCAGGGCTGAGGGCAGTGACTGGCTTTGACTTCTGTGGGCTAAAACCTGAGACATCCTCCCTCAAGGTGCATCTGCCCAGATCCAGGTCAGCTCTCAGCAGAGCTATGGGGCCCTGGGCCAGGATGGCAGGAGGGGTATTTAGGGTATTTAGGTAAAACCCACCTCTGCCACCTTCTGTGGGTACCCTTGATGCCTCAGGTTTTAGCTTTTATATTTTTCAGATTCTGTGGTGCTTTAGTGTGTAGTTCTGAGCTTCATATAAGGGGACAGTAAGCTCTCTTCACAGAGTAGGGAGGGAGACAAAACAATTCCTTCTCTAGCTGGGGACCAAGGACAAGGGATCCAAATCTCAGGCCCAAGACCAGCTTCAATGTGGACTGAAGAGAGAAAAATAAGAAGGATGGGACTTCATAACCTAAAGCCATAACTGGACAATTAACTCCAATATGCAAATGGACCAGAACTTATAAAAGTGAGAGACCCTGTGGCCAGTTGTCCATTTTGTGACCATTTTGGGTTCATCTTGAGTGTAGCCCTGGCTGGGCTCTTGTGCTGCCCAAGGTTCATTCATTGAGGCCTTTTAATAAATACCTACTTTAACTTGGTCTAGTCTCTGTTCTAGGTCAGCTTTCACAAGGCATCACCCTAACAAGCAGAATATACTGAGCAGAGGCAGCGCCCACCCTGTGCTTGCACAGATCAGAATCTAGGATTTAGTAGACACTGGGACTATGTGCTTTATAATGCTTGTGGGTACTTGCTAAAAATTCTAAGAGTAACAATAAACACTGAAAGGAAAGTTTTTTTTTTTTTTTTTATGGATATTAAAACACGACCTTTCTGCACAGCACCAGATGTTGCCACAAATTCGGCTTTTTCACATGGAGACAGGAGCAGTTCTGCTGCCCTCACAGTTGGTGGAGCTGCACAGAGAGGCCCCAGGAAACCTGAATCAAGTATTTCACAGGAAAGCATCTAACATGAACATTTGAGTGTTGCACTGGTGGCTGATAGCTCTCAAAATGTCGGGTCTGGCCTTTGAAGCCCTCAGTGCTTACTTTAGGGATGGTTCTGCTCCCCACAGCACTCCACTGAATTTGCTATCAGCAAAAGCACTCTGGCTGCAGCTCCCTTGAAACAGAAAGAGAAGCTTGCAATGAAGGTCTGGAGATGCTGGAACACGCTCCCATTTCTCTGCCCGTCAGACTTGTTGTTTGTCACCAGCCCAGCCATTTAAAAAGCTCCCTGTCCCTGCTCCCAGTGAAGCAGAAGAATAAAATGTGACATAATGTACTGTCTCACAATATATTTACCTATTGCTGCTCAGGTTTGGTGGGGAAGATTGTATTATCTGCAACATTTGGACTGTAGGGAGCTAATGGGCTGTAATGTCTTATTTTTTAATTTCTAGTTGTGCTAAAACCAGGTGACACACGCAGTCCTCTGAAAAGGATAGATTTAACAAAATAATAACCAGGTAATTAGATACTGAAAATTATTTTAGTTCAAGAAAAATTGAAATTCTCAAGTAGGAAAATTATTTAATACTGAAGAATCTGTTTTGCCTCTAAGTTTCACTTTATTAATGGTTATTAGTGTAAGATTTAGCTCTAAGGACAAATCAAACCAAGTATTCAACAGAAAGATTAGGCTTCAATGTTCTGGAGTTATATGAATATAATACATACAAATTTACTCCAGGAGCACTGTAAGACCTATTTTTTTCCCCCAAACTTAGCACAAATTTTGTCAACAGTTAAAAATTTAAGTCTTTCCAATTTAATAGTAGTAATAATAACAAAGCCTATTGTTTTAGAGGAGTCAATCTGTGTTGTATAAAAGCTCACCTTTCTCATTAAAGTAACTACAAATTCTGCACTGAAGCTTATGCAACTTGCCTGAATTTGGTAATTCAACATTTTTAATAAATAAAAAGGAAAAATTTTAGAGCATTGTTTGAGACCACAGCCTCAAATGAAGACACCTCACTTATAAAAATGCATATATATATACACGTCTTGATTTTGTTCACAACTGTACATTTAACAAATGCAGAAAAATACAGAAACAGTAAAGAATGAAAGAATGGACCTCTACCTTGAAGATCTGTAAGATTGTTTTTTGGGCAGTAAAAACCAAAGTTTAGGAAAAAAAGAGAGAGTATTATTCCCATTTCACAACTGGGGAAATGAACACAGGAGAATTAAGTGGAATGTCTTATATTTTACAGACTTCTGAGCCTGACAGGGGAGTTCAGAACAGATCTCCTGAGGGTCATTTTAATACTCTGCTAAAAACAACCCCAAAAAATCGAAACCTCAAAAGAAAACAAAACCTCTCAAAATTGCATTTAGAAAAGCAGTTGTCCTTATACCTGCAGTGCAAATTTCACTGCATTCAGGACAAAATGTTAGCACAAAAGCCACCAAACATCTTGTATGAATAAAGCCAGCATGATTTTCCTGAGAAACACACCATTCTATCACTATTAATATGGTGTTCTAGGCCCATTGCCACTGCTTAAAAATCACATTAAGGCTGTGATGTTCATTTTTATTCTTTTTAAGTAAGCAGACAAGCCATATTTCCTTGTTTTCCCAAGCCATAAAATAGGAGTATTCAAAATTAAATGAAATAAAGTACAGGCAGCTGGCCCTTGAAAACCTATAAGGAAAAGCTAATGCACAATACAAATTCAGACACCAGCAGCCTTGAACAAAGATGACAGCTTTCTCAGAATGACACTTGACTCTTTCTGCACACACACACACACACAAAAATATTTCAAAAAGCTCAGGCAGAATTGCACTGAGAAGAGAGAAAGTAAAGAGAATTTTCCAAAAATTCCTTATTATGGGGACCTGTTGAAACTAAATGGAGGTAAACAGATTGCTGATCTCTGTTTTATTACAGTTGCTACTTTCATCTCTCTGAGAAATTCAGGGCAAATCACTGAAGTTGCTTAACTCCAAACTCACAGCAATAATTCTAAGGTTAGTAAAGAGAGATAACAGGGACTGTCATTTACTTTAAATAAGTTTATTTCAAAATAAAATCAAAGGGTCCAACACTAATCTGAAACACTTTATCACAGTGGGATTGCTGTATTTTATTGAAAATCACCTGGGGAAAGTGACTGGCACTGTGCAGCCTAAAACATAGATTTTTGCACTTCATTGCACTATCTCTGACTAATATACTTAATTCTCACATTCCTATCACCAAAGTACACTACCTGAGAATATAAGGCCCTATCTTTCCAGATGTCAATCTTTTATGATCTGTTTTTTGGGGGTTTGTGGTTTCTTGTCCTCAAAAGAGTTCTATACATGCAGCTGAATTCCTACCATGATTCTTTGGCTTTGTATAACACACAGCTATGAATGCTGGGGTCCATGCAACATTGCCAAGACTTAATTTTGTAAAAATTACCCAGCTTCCCTTCAGGGTGGCAGATACTTAGTACCTTAACTATTATATCATCAAGCAGGATAGCTCACCAGTGAAAATCACTGGGTTTTTAAAATAAAGAATGCTTGATCATATCTTTTAATTTATTTTGAACAAAGTGATGCACAAAGTAGTGCAAAGAGATTTCAGTTCCTGCTCCAAAATGTTGAAAGCCATCCAGAGCTCTCCTCCATCAAGCACTTCAACATGTCAGCATCCCTCAATCTCCCCTGCTTCCCACCAATCAAGGGTTGGGAAACCTGCAGAAAATGTAAACTACAAATCCACTGGAGGAAAAACAAATCCACTGGTGCAATGACCCACAGTAATGTTTAAAGAACAAACACTTTGCCCACTCCTTGAGTTTTTTCCTGCCAAACTTTCTTCTGTCCTTCCTTTTCTCCTTTGATTTGTTTGTTTCTACACTTGCCATGAGGATTAAACAGGGCAGTTTCAGCTGGAAGATAAATCTGCCTCAGGCATGAGGTTACCAAGGAAAATTTTTTTTCTTCAAGGGAGTAAACAAGCAGTGGAGGGAAAGCAAAGGGCCCTGACTGAAAACTGTTGGGTCACTGTCACAAATGACACATCAACTTTCACCACACATCTGGAGACCTCTTCACCTGGCACCTGGCAGCAAAGTTCCTTCACATGGGGTTAGAACTTTCTCAGTGCTGGTGAAGGAACCACAGCCTGGTGAAAGAAGTTGGGGCATTTTGGGACATCCTCAATATGGCAGATTCCAAGCTTCATCAGCTTTGCTAGCAATGGTTTTAATTTTTTTTTTTTTTTTTTTTTTTTTTTTGTCTCCTTGAACATGAGGATAGTTTTGAGATACACCCTTACTGTCCTCCTGGTTATTTTTGCTGTCTGCTCCCCTTTGTGTGGGATTCATAGAGAAAGATTGATGCCATGTGCGTTTTTGAAAGCTGCCAAAACAGTCTGGAATGCCTATGATGTTCATAGACATAGTAATTTTACAAACTGGCATCTCAAAAAATTAAAAAAAAAGCAAAGGGGTAAATTGAAGTAAAGTTCAGGAAAACTGGGGGTATAAGCAATAGCAAAGGGTAAAAAATTAGAGAGCAATCTTTGCTATTAGACCAAATCAGTGATAATAAACTCAACAGTACTGAAGATCAGTTAGAACAGTGAAAAAGCAAGAGTGGCATATTTGGTATATCCACTCAATCTTTTAAATTTCAGAAACCCCATTAGAACTAACATATCAGCCAATAACATGTGCACAGAGAAAATCAAATATTTTCAAGAGTTATGTGTTATTAAAGACATTATCTGAAACCACAGGTTTTAGAGCACATACAACATGTATTTAAATAGAAAGGAGCTTTAGATATGAGAATATATTGTTAAAGTTATATTGATATATTGTATATATTGTTATTACTCCATTGTGAAAGGGCTTCCTGCTGCTGAAATACTCTGCATTCAATTTCAGTGATTACTCCAGTATGAATTTTAAAATAAAAATATCTTTTATATGTTATATAACAAAATCACTTAATTTTAAAAGTTTTATTTAATGAGAAACAGTATTTTAATGCAAAAAATGTAGAAGTACCAAACATATTCCTCAAAAGTGTTAGTGTGGTTTGGAATGTTATTTTCCTGACCTTTCCAAAATACTTTTAAGCTTATCTGGAAAAGAAATTTGTATCTTATTTTTCTAAAGTCACCATAAATGAAGAAAGATCAGTTCATACAGCTCAACTGTACACCCCACTATTCAAGTATTTATCAACAAAAAGCAATTTCAAAGTAGCTGCCTTGAGAGTGTTCAGGGATAATAGCTGGACAATTCATCCATAAAATTAAGCCAACAACTCCCCCACAAGTTTCTTGACAGACTTCTCATACCTGAAAATGTCAACTATACACTATTCTTCTTCAGCCCAATAACAAAATCTCTATTGCACAATTTCTTAATTCATCTGACTGCAGGAAATTCATCTGCATTGTGCTTTAAAGTCTGGACCACCTCTTCTAGCCCAACCAAAAAGCCAGCTGGAGAAGTCAGCCTTAATGTGGTGGTAATGACTTAATGCCTTAATGTCATTTTACAACACTGATGCCAAATTAGAGTATTTCAATACAATTTGAAGGGCTATGCCTTGAAGATAGCTTTGTGGGAAGGAAGGCTTTTGAGACTGAGCAAGTACTCAAGAGCATGCTTTTATTTATTTATTTTCCAACTGAAAGCCCAGGCTCCTTTTTTCTGCAAGTTATCTTCTGTACTTTTTAATTTATTTTTGCTTCATATAAAATGGGAATAGGAAAAACTTCTCACCTTTGTTTTAAGGACTCAATACTGAGATTTCTTTCTTTTAATTCAAACAGACCCAAAAAAGAAAAATCTCACAACTAAAAGGCACACATAGTTACATACAGTGAATTTCTAATTAAGTCCTAAGAAGTCTTCTGAGTCTCATATCCTTGATATGCCTGATTGCTGTAAGGGCAATGTAGGGGCTATTTACCAAATTCCCCCATTATTGCAGCTATAAATGTTATTATTGTTGCATCATCCCATGGCTCTGCTCAATTCTCTTTTTGCAAAGCCCAAGCTTTGTTCACATAAAGGAAAGATGTTCCCATAGGCAAAGAAAGCCTGAGGTGTGTGTGGGTGTGTGTAAATGAGGCACTTCAACTCAGAAAACTTTAAAGGAGGAAACTTTTAAAAAAGTCCAGTAACCTCAACTTGTAGAATCTTAACACCAAAACACAGAACAGCCAAGATTACTGATGAGTGTGCTGCTCCACAAGGATGCTGCTTCCTTTCTTTCTCAAAATTTTTATGTGTTTTTTGTTATATGTTTATAAAGATAAGGTGTCCAAAAACACTGTGCAAGATTTACCAGAGGTCTGTAGTGAAAATATTTGCAAACTGAAAGACCTATTGCCTATTCATTAAGCTTAGTTTTGAAAGAAAGCAGAATATATCCTCACCTCCTCAGTTTTTTTTCAATTTTCTGCTCTGTTCAGTTTCTACCTTTATAGAGAGATATGCACAACTGAGTTCAAGAAATAAAGGAAAGAGAAGGCCCCCTGTGAGGACATCAAAATAGAAATGAAATATAACAAAAAATCTGACTGCGGGCAAATGAACTGACAAAGACAAAATAATCTATAACAGATAGAGGTAGAAGAGTTTGTTTAATTTCATGTGTTTTGGAGTCCACAGGGTTTCCACCAATTTTAGAAAAAACTTTTACAGATGTACAAGTGCATGGTGCTGGAACTATTGTTGGGCACAGAAGGTGAATCTCTGTAAATATATTTAGAAGTAGGATTTAATAAACTAAGATGTCTGGTGCAGATTTGGCATAGTGATGTTCCACATATGAAGAACAGTCAGTCACAGAGATTTAGAAGTTGACCAAAAAATGAAGGAAAAAAGGGAAGAAAAAAAAAGACAATGAAAGAAGGAGAATGGATACATAGGAGAGAATTCCAGAAAATGTAGAGTTTAAGATCACAATTAATGAGAAGTAGACCAATGTGGAAGTACTCAAGATTCTATTGAAGGGAAGCAGAAAACATAATTTTAAATGCAAACTTCCAGCACAAACAGCAAGAGGCCAAATAGCTTGTAAGGCTGGAAAGTGAAGAGATCAAGCATCAGGCTTTAAACAAACAGTAGAGAATACTTTTCCCTCAAAGCACATAACTAAACTCAGAATCTTGTTGCCACAGGTTACTGTGGAAGCTAAGATGACAAATGTTTTGAAATGGGACTGGACAAGCAGGTGGAATATAAATAATGCTATAGTTAGGAAAGGTGCAGTGGGACTTCTGGTCTTACACATTGTAGGAGATCTAATAAGGTTGTAACTCGGTCTTTCAGTTGCCTTAATTTGCAAAAAATTGCATGCCCAAGAAAAAAAAATAGAAAATGGAGAGGCTGAAGACAAAGGATATGTCATGTCACTTTTTATTCCTCAGAGATCTTAAGCTGCTGGCTCAAATGCTTTCCTAGTTAAAATTTGTGCACTAAGAACTTGACCATCCACAGCTGCTGATTCACATTCATTTCCATACTGCTCTTCTAGATAATTGCTGCACAACACATTATAGATCTGAATATTTCAATTAATTTAATGCCTGGCTGTAGATTGGCATACCAGGATATTTCACCAAGGTACTCTGTTTCAAAAAGGGCTGCAAATTATCAACTGCTGCTGTTTCCATTAAGGAGGTTTCTCAACGATGTCGACTTCTGTCACTCACTCCAAGGCAGTGCTGAACTGAGTCTTTGGCAGTGACACCCAGAGGTTCTGAACTACTCCTCCAAACACTGCAGCTGTGTCCTCAGGTTGATTATGATGGAACACCTCCTTCCTCCACTCCAGCTAAATCACTGCAGTTATTACTGGAGCTCAGCAAGCAGAGTCTATGTTTTTGGGTTGAGCAACACGAGTTTGACAGTTTGCTCTGTTTGCTGGTGATTAATGACTAGTATTTGGACAAAGGTAAACAAAAATTCTTAATAAATTGGAAGAGAGTGAAAATTGCCTGGGGCCCATTACCAAAGAAAGGGTGTAATATATCTAGCCAGAATGTGCACTTCTAAAGCACTAAGCTTGCCAATTAGAATACAGAAATGACAACAGCTACAGGCATTAAAGCCTCTGCCTTTGTTACTGCATGAAACAAATGTTTGAGCAAACTACATGTCTTGCCTTTGTGCTTCTGTCTATAAACTCTGACTTTGTACCCACCTTCCTGCTTCAGAGAGTACTTTTTGACATTTATTATTAACAATAAATGTTAAGAAAAAGGAAATTAGCAGTCACATTGATTCAGCAAAGCAGCACGAGCATATTTAATAGCCCAAGCCTTTAACCTTATTCAAATAGATTCAATTTCTCTGAAGTCTGGTTTCTTTAATTACACAAAAAAATCTAAAAATAATTTTTTTGTTGTCAGATACTAATTGTATTGGACAGATTTCCATTCATCTGCTTACAGCAATATTTATTTTCTCTGCTATCAGTTAACATCAAAACAGTATTACCTCATCATCACCACTCACAGTGGAAAAAATACTATTCTCTTCTGTATAATTTTGTGTTTAGATTGGTCCAGTTAAAGGCATGAGACACTCTTTGCTTGGTTTGTATAATTAATATGTATAAATGCTTTGCTCACACATAATCTCTAATTATGATAAACTATTTTTTCCATTTTTGGTCAGTGTTCTCTCTACTCTAAAGCTGCCTAAATCTTCTCTGAGTTAGGAAGATAACTTAAAAAATTGAAAGAATTAGTAAATTGAGTATCACTGAGAGAGGGATTTCTTAAGGGGAGACAAAAATAAAGGAGAGAAGCCAGATGAAGCTCTTACACCATTAACACACAGAAAGAGATAAAAATCTGTTGAAGTGAAAAAAAAAGTAATGAAATGGAAATCACAGTACATATAAGAAAAGGAAAGCTGTGAATCATGTTGCCCTTCCCTGCCTCTGCAGAGGATACCTTCCACTGATGTCCCCTGTTTCCTCACACAAGCTCATGTGGGAAATCTGGCATCTACCTTTTCTTAGAAACCTGATATTTAAGGCAAGAAGTCATATGATTAATGAGCTCTAACAAAGGAGTAGGACAAAAAATTACATCAACATGTTGAGCACAGGGGAAGGGATGAGAAATCAAAGGATGCTTCCAGATATATTTAGGAAGATAAAAAGTACATCCTCTATTAAATAGAAGGATGCATCTCAGAAAATGATAAAAAGTAGGTTTTCTAGCCCCCAGAGAAAGAGAGGAAAAGTATTGTATAATTTTAGGAGGATTATGGTTCACTAGAGACATTCATGAATGTAATGAGCTAAAGAAGGGGTAAGGCTGCTTAAATTTATCTATACAACGGATTGTGCTACACTTGATAAAATAATTGTGTCAGTCTCCTTTTTACTTAAAATTAACCTCACAGCTCTGAACCCCAGTAAGTTGTTAAGTACTAAACATCATCTCATGCTCTGTCACATAACTCTGATTGTTTCAGAAAGCTGGGAAGCACCTGACATTTACCTTCTCTAGTTCCAGCACTGGAATCGCAGAAATGCAATTAGGAAAACTCAGGTACTCATAACAGAAAAGGTCAGCAATGAGCAAGCTAAACCTGATAACATGCCTAATGTGCTGCCAAACATAACAGAATGCCTCCCTGATAATGAATGATTTTACAGACTGCCAGGAAGTTGATGCAAGATAATCAGATCAACAGGGGACACACCACTGTGCAAGACTGGGAATGGTGAAATATTCTTTGATAGAGTTCTGCTGCAGAGTCACTGCTGATGGAAGAAGTTCCCCCATTAAAAAAGGCCACATTTTCAGAAATAATGACATAAATAAATTGGGCAGAAAACACAAATGACAGAAGTTTCAACACATGTTAAGTGCAGAAGCTGTTACCTCATCAAAGGCAGAGCACTTTGTGCCTGCAGCCAACAAACACCACACCACTGCCTCTGGGATGCAATAGACATTTTTTCTTTTCCTCTTCTTGTAGCAGCCAATGTAAATAGAGGTTAGAGGGTTTAGTTTTTCTGTTTGTCTTTAACACAGAAATACTCACAGGCTCTGTGTTCCTCATGCAAAGATCTCCGCCTTACTGGTGTCACTAATCCTACATAAACTAATGCTGAACTTTAAGAAAAATGAAAAGTAACCTAAGTGTTTCTTTTGATAAATGATGTTTCATCAACAGTGACAATATATATCTCATTACTGAAAGCAGCACTTACTAGAATTTTTATGCCAAATACCTACAGGCAGGTAAAAATGTAATGAAAAATGTTTCTGATACCTTACAACCACCAAGGAAATGTATACTTGTTGTAACTGAGTTCATCATGAGCAAATCAAATCTACATAATTCTCTTGTCTGTTTAAAGTCTAACATTTGCATTAGATTTTTTTCATTTTATTTTGTCATACTTATAAGAAATTGCATTAAAAAATAGAGGGAAAAAAAGTACCATCATGAACTAAAATGGAGGTTCTGCCTCTATGTTCTCTAATATTAAAACTCAAATTATGGAAATCACAACCTTCTAAGAACTACCTGTGATAAGAGAACATCATGTTTTGAGACTCCTAGACCTGAATTGCCAGGCAGTATTAAAGGCAAATGCTAATTTTATATTATAGTTTCCCCTACAGCTGAGTCATATCAATCTCTTTCACGATCAATGTAGAGGGCAGTTAGTTTTTCCACTTGACACATATTGTTTCCTAATTTATTAGGGAAAAAAAAAACAACTGTAATTTAATGTGAACTTTCCTATTTTTCCATTTTATTGGAAGTAGTATAATGCATTTAGGACATGACACAATTTTGAGGTTTGACTGTTATTAGGGGCCAGGTGATATCAGCTAACTTGTATAAGCTGAATTTTCTCAGTAGTAGGCTGTAACTTGTGTGAAATATCCACTGTCCTGTCTTTGGTGGTCTATAAAAAGCTATAAGCAGAAAACCTCAAGCACACATCTGTCTGTTATTTCTCTTCATACAACCTTTTGTAACCAGCTTTATCTGAGCAGCTGGGCCTGAGGCAAGTATTTATGAAACATTACCCAAACACTGCAAAACATTTTTACAAGTGCTTATTTAGCAAAAAGTTCACAGCAGAAGTGAATATATTTCATTTAAACTGTAAGAAGACAGGCATGCCAATAAAAGAAAGACAACACACTCCACACAGCCAGACCACAGCATCAATAAAAGTGCAATTACACTTCCAAATTTTCTTGCTATTCTTTCCATAATGACCACAAGCACCTGATTGTATCAGCTGGAAATGTTAAATATGCAGAGAATGCACTAAGGAGAGCACACTCACCATGTACTATCAGGACATATTCTGTGCTGTTTCGGCCAATGGGATTTTTTGCTTCACATCGATATGTGCCATTGTCTGTTTTGTTTAGGAAGCTGATGCTTAGGACCCTGCCATTGACAACCATTCTCTCTGGATCTGGTAGTTCTCCACCGTCCTTTGTCCACAGTACTGGTTCTGGCCTGTTGGATCAAAGTGTGGCATTTATTTAGACACATGAAACACGTATATGCAACATGTACTTCAGAAATAGCACCACCAGCAACTTATGAATAGTCACCTACCACCCCAAGAATATTTGAATTACTGGGTCTAATGAACTGCCACTCTTACAACCTTACCATCCTGGATGTGAACTGCTAAAGAAAGTGAAAGAACAAGCAGAGAAATAATAAAAGATAAATAAAAAAGGAAGCAGAATGGTACTGCAACAAGCTCTTTCCTAAATTAAAAAATAGTTCTCGTGAGGTTTCAGGACCCACAGATGTTTGGCAAGGTAAGTGCAAATAGGAAAATGTGGGTATAAGAGGTTTGTAAATGGGTTCTTAAATTACTTAGGCCATTCATATTCACAAGTGAACTTGAATGAACTGAGTATTTTTCCTGAACCAGGCATATCAGTCCCAAAGTAGCACCTATTACACACAACCTAAACTTGTTTATTTTGCTGCATTGTGTCACAGCCCATCCCTTTTCCCACTTTTTCTTCATCCTTCCCTTAAATAACTCCTTGTTTCACATATTATCACAAGTAATGTAAGATTTAACCCGAAATCTTGGATTTTCTTCTCTTGTGAAACCTTTCCTCTTTTGCCTGATGCACCCTCATCAAACAGGCCAAAGGCAATGCCCTGGCAATGATGACCCCATAGGCAAGGTAAGGGCACCACAGAGAAGGAAACTGGCAATCCTGAAGCTTCACATACATCTTCCCTCTGGCAAGGCATACCTAACTCCTTCCTAGAGACTCTCAAGAAGCTCCACAGTCCGTGAGATCTGCCTAGCAGACAGCAGGATGTATTTATTACTGGCACACAGCCTTTACTTGCATGTAATAAGGTATATTTCCAAACTTACATGAGGGAAATCATCAAGAAGACAGGACTGTAACTGGGAATGAAAGGTTGGTTTACTGAATCTTGTAGTGAAATCTATGAATCTATGTGATAAGCAGGCAGAGCACCTCAGGCCCTTTTACACCAGTCACTTCAGCAGGATATTCACAGCCTGGGGATTCAATGCTACCTTGCTTGTAGCTTTCTGCAGCATAAGTCACATATAAATCTCTATCCAAACATGCCGGTAGTGTGACTCAGTAATAAACCAAAATATAATGCACTGTTATAAAATTAGCAATTGCCAGGTTAGTCACTAGTCGCACTCCAGAAACACTTAATTTCACTAATTTGAAGCAGGTGTTTAAAGCCTATTAGATATAATAAATGCTAAGAAAAAGAATTAAACCTAAATATTTAAGGAGAAATATTTAGCCAAAGTGTGGCCTCATAAAAAGAAAAATAGTTCTAATGGCTGTAATGACATGATTTTCTTTTGAATTAGGCAACACATGAAAACAGAGGGATTTTTTCTGAAATGCACTTACTCTATAAAATTCAAATTAGTCTTTAAAGAAAAATATTCTGAAATATAATATATTTACAAACATTTTAGTAATATTTTAGTAATATGTTAGGAAAAGAAAATATGTTGGATGACACCCTATTAAAGCGTTGTTGAACTCAGTACTTAGACTGGCTGTTCTCCTAAGTTTTGATTTTTTCCAGAAAATCCTATGCTCAGAGAATAAAAGCAAGGATTAAGAACTGATGATGTGATGGGCCTTATTTATGCCTTGCCATAAATACATCTTAATCCTTTTCCTAAATTCATTTTCATGAACTGGTATCCATGCACACGTGATACACAATGTACACTCTGTTTAATGCAAGCAGGGAATCCAGATGTCCGTGCTGGCGTAGAAACATTGCCCTACAGAGTTCCCAGCATTAAGGTGTGATTTGCTGTGATATGTTAAGGTGGATTTGTTCAATTTTCCGGCCAGCTCTGCATTGTTTCCCATTTACCAGCTTAGTGTGGATCTGTAATCCCAGGAGTGGGGACTCTGAAACACTCCTGCTACAATGTGCACCATTACCTGCATAAATGGCGTGTTAAAGCAACTTCTGTGCAGCGGTAATTTATGGAAGTTAGGGTTTAAATTGAAACTAGATGTCATATCCCAGGGGAAAACCTATAGGATAACAAATAAGTATGAAATGGAACCGCAGATATAAATTATTCAGGGAGCTCTGTCACATTGTAATACACCAACTCTAGTCTTATACGGAGCACTTAGCTGTGGTTGTAAAATGATGTGTGGCAGAAAAGCCAGGGCTTAGAGAGAGGTAGATCTGAATTCTCTGGGTGTTGGGGAAGCTGCTAATCAAGAGTGAATATTCAGCCATCCTGTGCTGTATTTGTGGCAGCAGCAGAGCAATTCCTGGGCTGCAGGCCCATAGCCAACACATCCTGGTGGCCGGGCACAGCTCTCCCTCAACCTCACTGCTGCCTAAAGCAGCAATTCTGTCACAGCCACAGAATTTAATTCTGCCTGCACTGCTGGGAAGCTTTGAGACACTTGGTCTACACAATTCACTAGTTAGGCAGAAGTGAGCTAAGAACATGAGACGTGCTCGTGCACCCAGGCCATCACACTGCTGTGGTCAGCAGCAGCAGGATGGCTGTTCAAGGGAAGCAGGGGACTACATCCATTTTCTGCTGTCCATTCCTCTCCCACTCTGCCAGTAGCCACAATCATCCTGTCAGGGGTGCTGCAGGCCACATCTTTTGTTCTCTTTTGTATCCACTTATTATATGTACACTTATTATGTATACCTGTGCCTATGAATCCCTCTAATATCTTTTGGAATCTGCTTATGGTGTACATCAACTATACCTCCTGTAGCAACTAACTCTGGAAGTTCCCTACCTGCCATGCAAAACGATATTTGCTTTTATCTGTCTTTCACTGATCTCCTACAAGTGGCAATGAATATTGCAGGACATGGTCAGTAACATTTCTTCCTGTTATAACCTTGTAAGCTATGACAGCCTAGTACTTAGCAGGCCTGTCTCTCCCCCTTTTTCTCTGTTAGAATTTGACACCTTCCGAGATTATCAGCAGGGAAAAAAACTACACAAAAAAATGGGCAAAGGAATCCTAATTTTAGAGCACATTGGGTGTTTTTCATAACTGCCTTAGCACCTTCATTGTCCAAAGCTGAAACACTAAAACAGCTTTCCTTCTCTGTCACAAGGCACAGACTAGTGTGGATTCCCCAAGTTCATCCTACTGAAACCTGTCCACAGGTGCAGACCCAGACAGAGGTTCTTGCTTTTACCCAACATTTTGAAAGGGATATTTAAGTTTGACATGCTAAAACACCTGGCAAACATGTACACTCCTAATATTGCACATTTTTCTATACTGCATGCATCTTTAACACTGCAGAATTCAAGCCTTTTTTTACTGAGTTGCCACTGTCAATTTCTATTTGAACTGGACCAAACAGAGATGTTTGCACAAACAGTACCTTCCATTCGTGCATTCATTGAAAGCCTTAGAAAAAGGAACTGGCTTTTAGTATAGAAATCAGAGTTTGCTAACTGTCTTCAAGTTAGCCTCAAAACCTGACACAGAACCAACAAAATTTGGTATTCTTTTCCAGTCAGAATGAAATGGGATTGAAATGAAGGTATAAAACACTGGTGTGAAGTTCCACAATGATCCATGTTTTATATTGTGGTAGTTTTCTTACAAGTAACTGAACAAAGAAATGGTAAATACAGCAAAACTAATTTCTGGTCTTGAGAGTAGAAAACCTTTTCTTTCAAAACAAGTCAGAGAGAAAGGTAAGGGCAAACTGAAATATGTTGGAAAAAAAAATTAAAAACCACACTCGTGATTAGAAAAGAACTCCTGAGCACTGCCTTACCTTTTCAACAAGTGTTTACATAACATGAAAGTCAACAATTATATTTGCNTGTTTGACTGTTTTCTTATAATCCTCCTCTCTAGTGATATCTTTATATTTAACTATAATAGTCCGTTTACCCTTCATTTAAAATTTATACATATATCTATTGTATTATGTTTTCTTTTTGAACAAAGTGAATTTAGGCAATGCAATCCATTTTCACTTGAAACTTCTTGGCTTTATGCATTTTTGTTGCCCTTTTCTAATTTTTGTGCACAGAAAGGTCATGTACAAAGTGTTCTTCACTGAGTCCTTAATAAACAACACTTGGACAACTTACTGACCCATTACAATAGCACAGAATAACCTTTTCATTTCCATAAGATCACACTCAAAAAAACCCAAAAACAACCCTGACCAACCAAAAGAACAAGAAAAAACCCCAAAGCCACTTTTTTACATGTCCAGTCTCACTGGGGATATTCTCATCCAACTGGGTACCTAAGCATCCTGTCAAAATTTTGTAGCCAATGGGGGTAAAAATAAAGACAGAAGAAGAAGAATTTGAGGAACACTAACAAGATAAAAATAAATTCATTATTTTGAGTAGGGCTCTCTCCAACAATACCTTTTAGTTCTCCAAACAGGGGTACACTTGCATTCTCTGAAGTCCATAAAAAACATAATCTAGTGGAAATGATCAAATGAGTAATGGTAAAGGTATCACAACATTTATCAGAGTGTTTCTTGTTGAAAACCTGATGCAATGTTAAAAGTCATCTAAGGGAATGATTGCTTCATTAATTTGAAACTTATAGTTCTTTTGTATCAAGAAATTGGATTTTTTAGCTTTGCCAGTTAATCACCCACTTGAAAGTCTAAACCCTGGGGGAACCTCTTGTTTATAGAAAGTCTCAGTCTGAGGAGTCATATTGGAATGAGCTGGTTTGGGAGCATTTCATCTATCAAAAACATCAATATCCACAGTCTCTAGCCTTTCATAAAAGGCTTGAATAGATGGATCTTATTTTATGAGATAAGAACTCTCTGATTTTTTAGTTCTGCAAAACCTGAGTAACCTTCACAGAGCGTTTTTCTCACCAGCAGAATTAGTAAAGAATATCCAAAGTACCTTTCATAAAATCCCTTTATTTTTTCAGAAAGAAGCTTTGAACATCTGAATTGACTATATTTTATGTATGTCTACTCTTCTCTTTTAAGCATTCTCAAACATAATGTAGCCTAAAAATATTATGTCCTATACTAATGCTTTCTAAATGGTCAAGAATTAAATTTCCAGAATATGTTAAAAAATGAGGTGTCAACTAAATATAGATTTCAACTTTTTATATCATAAAAATTTGACAGGAATTTACAGCTATAAAGACAACAGGAACAACAAGAAGTTTTGAGGACAGCTGCATTGTATTATGTCTCTGAAAAACGTGCTTAAATAATAAAGAGGTAAACAAATCTCAAATGGTGCTAATATTCATCATTTATAGGGGAAAAAGAGAACACTAAAAAACAGAAAAAAAGAAGAAGCAGAAGAGGAAAGCAAGCAGGCAAACAAAGAAACCAAACCACCTAAAAACCAAACACCCTTCATTCCTTACCTTTTGTCCAAGATAGATAAAGCCTTTGCTTTGTTCATCACAACTTTACTTAGCTGACAGACCTCCCTGCCTGTATCTTGCTTTGGATAAATCAGGCAGTGCTCTCACCCTCACTGGATTACAGGTGCTAAACATGCTGATATGTCAGGCTAAATTTGCAGCTGAAAGTCCTTATCCCTGAGCAGACTGTGACAGCAACTGATTAAAATGAATCACAAATCTTTTCAAAGCAAAGATATTTATTCTTTTACCCAAAGATACAAAGTATATCTTGTTAGAGGGCAAAAGTGTAATTTTTCATATTCATATTTCCTCCTATCGAAACTCTAATATTTCCTTGCAACTGGCCTTAAGGTTCCTTTCAGTTCTAAAACCTTTGTCTGTGGGAAGCTGACTGATCTGTTTCTGCATTAATTCTCCTTTTTTTTTTTGTATTTCTTCTCATCAAGCTGATTATTCATTTCCTTTTGTCCTTTAGTACCCTTAGATTCTAGGGCACCCTCTGACCTAAGGCTTTCCACCTTTAGCACAGCTCTGCAATGCTGCTGCTCTGTGTCTGGAGAGATTTCCCAATTGATCCTCAAGCCATTACAATTTTAACTTCTTTGAAGCTACTTACCTCTAGTTTTTCCCTTTGTGCATATCAGGTACCCCCTCCCCCCAAAAACCTCAATTTCTTTTGTTAGTCATTTTCAAGAAGGCAAGGCAATATCAGACTAATATTATGAAAAGTGCCTAATCCACATATATATGTATATACATATATATGTGAAGCTTCTTACCTAATTCCAGTATTATTCACAATCTTCTAAGAGAAGTGTAAAAACCCTGCTGTGAATAACATTTTGGGGAATGGCTTTCTCATAGTCATGAGACAGATCAACAAGAGAACTTATGTGAAATCAGAAGACAACTTATCAGTGAATTGCACCAGAAATATCCCTTGTATTCTACTATTGTAAGCAGCAGGGAGGCTAGAAATGGACAAAAAGATTGTCTAAAAAGAAACAAGAAAAAAAAAGACCAAAAAACAAACCCAACAAAACTTTGTGAGAGAGATGCCATAGGGAGGAGTTGCCATTCTGTAACCTGTCCTTCTGGTATTTCACACAAATCTTTCCCACATTTGTCATACACCACACCTGCTGTCCAACTTCTGGTGTCTCATTTCACCCTCCCCTCCACTTCTTTTGCTTTCTCTGAATCTGAACAACTTCCCAAACAACACATTGGGCGTTTCTCCTCCTTTATTACTTCTCCAGATATTTCTGCACCAGGCAAGCAGTTGTATCCATGAAAGGGAAAATTTGCTGAACTAATTCATTTATGCCTCCCATCACTTACGAATCTCAAAGCAAAAAATGGAGGAGGAAGAGGTTGCCATATTTCCAAATTTTCAAGGCCAGGTCCCCACTTAGAAGCAAATAGAACTGAAGAATACTATTCAACTTATGTATACCATAGAGAAGATGGGTAATCCTCTTTTAAATACACCATCAGGTCAGGGAATAGGCACTGACTTTTTTTTTTTTCCTCCCCCACAATAAATCTGAAAAAAACCCTGGACATTGCATTTTTAGTAGTTCAAATCAAAATGCCAAGTATTTTGGAACACTTTCAGTAGCCAGCTAATAACCACACTTTTTTAAATATGTATTTTCAAGTCTGAGGCTCAAAACATCTTAAGTTCAGAGGAAACACTATAACCTCTACACTTTACAAACAGCTTTAATAAGAAGTCTGCTTTAAAACCCTGCCTTTAAAAAACAGTATCATGTATGGCTATACTGTTCATTTTATGTCACAAGTTTATAAATAATTTATATTCCTTTTAAATTTTAACCAGGAAAAAAGAAAAGTCCTCCACAGAAGTATAACATGTCTTTTAAAAAGATTCCTGAGGCTACAAAGGCAGAAGGAGAGGTGAGAGCCAGTACAGCAGCAGGAAAGAGAAAAACAAAACAAAACCCCAAGCAAACAAAAAACCCCAAACCACATTAAACAATCTTATGTCATAAATCCTGCCTCACTTGCTGGGGAGCAGAGGCCTTGCAGGAATGATGGCCACTGTGAGCTAACTGGCAATAGCTCAAGGACAAAGCAGTAGGCAACACTTCACAGGAAACTTCTCCAGGTTGGCCTGCACTTGGCCACAGATTAGATAAGGTGTTTTCCAATTCCTATAAAGCAGCAAGGACACTGGTTTTGTATCAGAATTCTTGTACTGAAGGCTGATACAGGCAGACTGCACAATGCTGCACCTGTTCAGGGGGATGCACAATGCATTATCTGCCATGCAGTCCTTCAGCAGCTCTCACAGGCAATGGAAAGACACACCTAATGACATATCAGTAATTAAAGAAAAGTGACAGCCTTGTTTTCAGGAGACTGTGCAAAAAAGCAAGGGGATAGAGACCTCTAGAAGGTGCATCTCCCTTACTGCTGCAGTAGGGGAAGGCAGCAGAACTGCCCACTCATCCACAGAAGGGAAACCCAGCAGAGCCAAGTACCAAACTGATGGCCAGGCAATCTCACACAGGGAAAGAAGTGAGGTCCACTCACAGAAAAACAATGATGCCTTGAAAGCTTCTTTAAAATTCTGGAGCTGAAAGTACTTTGGATCAGCACTGGAGCACGTCGATAATATACGCCCTTCCCTGCTCTGCCTGGGATTGCTGCCATTTATTGATGTGCAAATTACAAAGACAAATCCCTTTCAGTCTCATAAGCTAAGACCTACACTCTCAGATAAGACCAGGGAAGGGAAGAGAGGAGAAACTATATACAGATAAGTGAATATTAAAGAATAATTGTCAAACCTTCCTTAAATATTTTACTGCTGTTCCTAAAGGCTTTTTCTTTCCTGTCAGAGTACAGCTGAAATGATAAATGGCATGTAACAATTTTATTCATATGAAAAATTGTTGATTAAATATTGAAATCTTAATGGCCTGGTTTCACTATAATTCTAGCTCTATATGTCTTTAATTATGTAGTCAGTATTCAAACAGCTAAACCTTTGGGCTTCTTATGCTGCTGTTTACACCTTGTTGATTCCTTCTTAACCTTTAAGAGCTATTGAGAAATTAGTAGATTATTCTTTTTCATCAGTTGTAAGTAAAGCATGACTATAAGAACAAAGGATGATGGAAACTGCCATGGATTAAGTGGACAATATCTGGAAAAATGTATTTCAAAGACATGCAAATGTCAGCAGTATTAAGATGATATGGTGCTCAAGTGGATGCATCAGAATGGCTGCTGAAAATTACTGGGATTAACCAGGAACTATGTTCTTAATGTTAATGAAGTACTGCTGGGGATAGGAATGCTGCAGCAAAGCATAATGATAGGATGTGCACACCTTAGTTACTATGCATGTCATAGAACAGAGGAAAATAACATTTTCTCATCTGGCACATCTTCAGACCTGTTTCTAACACTGTGTCTCCTCACAGCAGTTTACAAGCATGCTGCATCCCCAGCCAGGGGAGCAAGCACTGAGGAAAATACTGATTTATGAGAAATAACTGAGGAAAAATAGCAGAAAGAGCTTCAGCACCACCGATTTTAAATGCTTTACATTTTCATGTTACAGGATTAAGAAAGGCACATTTTCTTAAGATAGCCTGGTTTACATAGGTTATGCTGAAGTGCCACATAGAGATAATGGCTGGGACTGCAAAAAAAAAAAAGAAGCAGGCAATAACTGCTGTTACACCACATTTTCAGGTCTTTTTTTCATTATGACTGTTGTCATATCCTCAATGCCAATTGAGGTCTGAAGGGTATATAGTGGAATTAATGAGCAAATATTATTATGAGGTTTTTTTTCCCTTTGACAAATCCTGATTTTCAACTGCTTAGATATTTCAGGCTGCCACACTGATGGATGTTCACATGCCTAATTTGCACTGTTTTGAATTTGCCTTCACTGTGTCCCAACATTCACAATAAACTTTGTCTCTGTTATTACAATAAGCTGAGAAATCCCATCTAAGAAACACCAGCTGCGTTTTCTGAGTTAAGGTCAAATGCTTGCTGGCACGAGAATCAAAGAGGAAAATGAAGAGTGGCTGATTCATTTCCGCTTTTTCCATTAAGTAAACAGTTGAAAATCTCATTCACAGTTATTTGCTTGTCCAAATGCTACTTGTTTGAAATCATTTGCTGTTGATGTAAGACACAGTCAAGGAGAAGGCTCATTAAACTAAAATTCCTTCCTGCACTTGAGGTGCAGTGACAACACCCAGAGAGCTGATAAAAGCACCAGTGCTGCATCTTGGATGACAAGGAAGGACTTCAGTACCAACCCTCATTAACTAAGGTATGCACTTCTTGACTTTCAATGAATGTAAGAACACCATGAAGTCTGGGAGATGAAGCAAAATATCTTCTTTTCACCAGATAAGAAACCATTAATAACTAGCCACAGCAGTGACATTTCTAAGATCTTCTCTTGAATTGTGTCCTCTCAGCAAGTAAATATTTGTTGCTATATATAACAGTTTATAGGAGCACCAAAGAAATGAAAATATACCATAAATTTTTTTAACTGTTATTTTTGTTCACCATTGTCAAAAAAAGCTGATGTTGAAGCACACTGTATTGAATCATAATGAATAATAAAATGTTTTATGCTTTCAAGATAACAATATCCTAACAATAAAACACTGTGAACTTACAAGTATTTGTATTTCAGAGCTAAGTTCTGTACCATGGTTTGTGTCAATTTCGTTTGCATTTAAGAATAACTTCTGAAATGGTAATACAATAAAGGGAAAAAGAGACAAACATTATTTACTTAGAGAAGTTTGTTTTCTTTTCCCAAATGTGTTATTATCTCCAGACAGAGGGGAGTGCTTTAGTTCACACAAACTTCTCTCACACAGAAAATTATTCATTAGTACCTTCATGGTAATAATTTTAGCACTGTAAAGGAGATATCCTCAAGCTCTCCATGGGATCCAGCTCCATTAGCATCTAGTCCCAGGAAGCCACAACAGCCCAGCTTAGCAGAGAAGGAGCAGCTGCACTGAGTCAGACAAAAAGTTCAGCTAGCCCAGTCCCTTATCTCCAACACCAGGGATAAGGAGATGTCTAGGGAACAGGCCAAGCACAGATCTCAGGCCTTTCTGATACCAAGCACAGTTTAAAAATACTCTGTAAACCTTAAGGACTTGCCTTTTCATGAACTTAGGCAGTTTTCCCTTGAATTACTGTGAATTTTCACCATCTGTCATATCCATTGACAACAAATTCCCAAAGTTTACCAGTCATTTTATGAAAAATTACGTCCTTGCTTGGCAACAAAGCTGGCTCTTATTAGTTTAACTTACTCTTAAACATTTCTATTTGTAGAGAGAATGAACTAGCAGTCCTTAACAACAACTACTTCTGTACCATTTGCAATTTTGGAAACATCTGCAATGTTTCTCTTCTATACCAAATAGGCCACCACAAGGTGTATTTCATGTGTTCTTCAAGGATTGTTTAAAAAATTTTTATAAAATAGACTTTTCCCTCTGCAAAAGGAATTCGAACCCCACTAAATGTTTGGTTTTTTATTTTTTATTTTTATTAATTCAAGTATCTGTTAATTCTAGTCCTTTTTATAAGTTTTAGTATCTGAGAAGATGTCAGTTCTACACATTCTGGGATCTCTCCTGAAGCTCTGTTGTCCTGACCTAGCCAGGTGGTGTTAAGCATTAAGTTTCCAGTCACAGTTCATAATTCATCNATCCTTGAATTCCCTTTGAATGCTGGGGTAAAACCTTCTGGTCCTGCTGACTTCCTACTGCTCATTTTGCCTGTTTGTTCCACAATCACCTCCACAACCCATTTAAATCTTGCTGGTCAGCACCTGAGAAAAGAGGGAATCAGTCTTTAATGTACCCAGTTTCATCTGCCACAGAAAACATGGATGTAGTAAATCCATCTGGCTTCCCTGTAAACCTTGATTCTCAGTTGATTGTAAAAATGTACTGACAAACTTTCCATTATTTAATTAAAAAAAAACTTTTATTTTTAAGTTGCTTTTCTTTTTTTTTCCTTAAATACTCTTGTTTTTTTTGGTGGTTTGGCTTACTGAGTTTTTATATTTAATCTGCCAATATCTAAGAATCTTCTCTTTCCTTTGGAAAACAACTTCAGCTTTTCAAATTATAGCTCTGCCCTTTTTATTACTTTGATTTCTCTTCTGTTTAGCCTCACCAACTTCTTCTTCTCAAGGGATTCTACTAGGTGATATGTATTGACCCTGTGGTTCTAAACTCTTTTTTTATTTTTTCTAACATAGTCCTCAGGCTGCCCGGAAAGATTTAATTCTCTTAGTTTCCCCTTATAACTCCTTTTTAACAAGATTCTTCATTTTTATGTAGTTCCCCTTTTTGATGTTGATTACCATAAAATTGCCCAGACTTTGTTTTTTGCCTCTAGGTGCAAACAGCAAATAAATACTTTTTAAAGAACAAGCTGAATGAAGATGGTGCTGAGAGCTCCCTCAATCTGTGCCACCCTTTGGAAGATTCTAGAAATTGTGAGTACGAGGCAGAAAGGTAGGTTAGGGATATTTAAGAGCAATAGAAAGTAAAAACAAAACAAAACAAAACAAAACA
>WBNO01019610.1:0-37927 GCA_013400575.1 Peucedramus taeniatus | reverse complement strand
ATCATTTGTTTGAGCATCCTCAAAATCAATAGAAGCCTAAAAAGATGCCAAGACCCATCTACTCAGAACTGATTAGAAGGGCAGGCTTTAGCTGACAGGTAATTGGGCATACATGCTGATTTTTTTTCATTTTATTTTACTTCAATTTAAGTCAACAACACAAGTAGAGGACTTTTTGTTACATTTACAGGGTATTTTACACATTTTCTCCTCTGGTTTAAAATAAATCTGGGTATTAAAATAATTTCACTGTAGACTATCAAAACAAATACTAAATCAAGACAAGGTCTGACAAGGAAATAGAATCATAATAGAGCCAAATGCACATGGATAATAACTAGAATCAGGTGATATTTAATAACATTTTATTGATGGGTTATGAGAAAATTGCACCTGATATTTCCACCAGTTTCCTTCCTCAGATGATCATCAAAAGAACATATGGAATAAGTTCCACTGAAAACCTGTAGCCTGCCAAGAAAACTGGATGAATTAAGACTTCTTAAGGATCAGCATTTTGAATTAGCTTTGTCTGGGGATGTTTTTTCACATTCAGGACCTCTTAGGTTTTATATTTATTGGTGAAATTACCATGCAGTCACTGGTGGCCCACAAACTAAAGTTCCCTGTTAAATTTTTATGGGGGAAAAAGAGGAAGCTGTATTTACATATAAAACATATCTGTAAACAATAAAGTTTAAATCTCATTAATTTCCTCCCCTGCCCAAAGTGCAGTGCCCAAAGATATCTGCTATTGTACAGGCTTGAAAAATTCAGCCACAGTAAAAGGCTTTGCTCAGGTATTTCAGAATCACAGAATCACTAGGTGGGAAGAGACCTTCAAGATCGAGTCCCATCCAGCCCTAACACCTCAACTAAACCATGGCACTGAGGGCCACATCCAGTCTTTTTTTCAACACATCCTGGGATAGTGACTCCACCACCTCCCCAGGCAAATGTGCAAATATGTATATGAAAATCATGGAGTTCACAGAAGACACACTTTAATTGGTATAATGGTTATCTTTTATTCTTGGTGATAAACTGTTGGTTCCTTTTTTTTAATTTTTTTACTTGATATGTATAGCCCAGAATTGTACTGAATTTATAATACAAGCCTTGAGTAAGTTTTTAAATGTTAAAAACCTGTGAAAACCTCATTTATAATGAATGGTGATATATTTTAAACTGTAGCAACATGCCATCTTGGATCCTATTACACCTCTCAGGGCTAAAGGATCTTTTGAATTACTTTATTGAATTTTAGTGCATAAAAATAAAAGAAGTTTCAAAAGTGTCTAATTATTTGGTTATTGCCTAAATAAAGCAGATTTAAGATGTTGATTCTCCACAGGCCTACACCTTGTTTTATCATCTGTTATCACATGAAGCACATCAGGAATATAATCTCTCTGATTATTGCTTTACATAAATGTGTTAACACCAAAGCCCCAGAATCTGTCGAGCCAGAACAGATCTTTCATTAACAGGACTTAATGCCACCTTGCACCCTAGTTGTCAGCCTGGGAGATTGCTTGTACTGCTCCTAGATCTGTCTTAAGTCTTGACTCAGCCAGCAACTCAGCTGTTTAGTGATGGTGTAAGCAGTTGCCTTTCAGAAAAAACAGCTGTTTGATTCATAAAATATTACCTTCTGGTTTGCTGCAAAGGCAGAGGTTGGCTTGGCTCACCTGAGGTTTAACAAGGCAGTTTAACATTCCAGGGAAATGGAAGAGAAGAACTTATATAGGCAACAATGGGTTCAGCTGAGAAGTAGTGATTAAGAGATATATTTCCACTGATATGGTGACAGATCTCTCGAGTCCTGTTATGAAAGTAGCTTGTAATTCCTTCGTATCTGTGCATCCTGTGATGTTGATATTTTAATATTTTAGAGATGCTTCTAGAATAAATGAGCTGGTAGAAATAAAAGTGGCATAACACTCATGGTTTTAACAGCAGGGTGTGAAACGTTTTGACTTCAGCTTTTTGGAAGGACTAAATTGTACAAAGGGAGTATGTTCTCATGTCTTTGAAATGGCTTGAAGGGAATATGCTAAACAATTGAAAGTGGAATAAACTTGGCTCTTTACATTAGTATTTTCCTATACTAGGGAATTTTCCAGTCCCTTTACCTATAAGCCTTTTCCTTTGCAAAATACTAATGCGGAATTGTTCCCTGCAATGCAACATTGCTGTAGTTTTTTTAGATTCACAGGACTTGTTCCAGATTTATTCTGTGGTAAAGCTCTCTGCAGTTTTCCTCTTTATTTTTGTTTCTACTGTTGCATACAGCATTAGTTCCTCTGCTGCTCAGAGCAAGGATACATCTCTGTATCACAATAGAGTATCTCAATTAGTTCCATTATGGTCCCTGTCAAGAATTGAATCTAAATATTTTTACAGCATATGAGTGTGCACAGACGTAGTAAAGATGTTAGTGGCACATGCTTGCACCCTAGTACCAGTGCCCAATATAAAAAGAGGATTATCTGAAGAAAAAAAAAAAAAAAAAAAAGTACTACAAAACTATTTGCTCATGTTTTTGTTTTGACAATTGAGATCTGTCTTATGGCTTTATACAGCCCTTACATACGGCATTACAGTCTGAGAAGCCAATGAAGATCATCAAAGGCACTAAGCTTGAATACCTCCCAAAAGCCACAGCAGAGGCTTGAGTACCAGAGAATATTCTTAGCACAAACCCAGGCTATCTTGGAAAGAGGAAAGCTAGAACTTCCTCTTAATTACAACTTTACATTAGAAGCATAAATTGAATTTTGGTCAGCCACTGAAAATTGAGTCAATACAGCTAAAAGTTTCTGGGCCTTCTTATCTGTACTTCCTTACAAGTGAGACACCTATGGCGATCAGCTGAAAACTTCTCTAAACATCTCAGAATATGTTCATATTTACTCAGCTATGTTGATAGTTTACTAAACAAAAGCTCCCATTTCCATTTCACACATTCTGGCACCCAGGCTGTGCACATGGCATGGTGCACAGAACACAGGGTGCCCTGCTGAGCACCTTCTGAAGGCTATGTGAGAATAGAGGATTATGAAGGATAGTGTGCAATATAGAGGAGGTAGCATGTTTGCCATCTTATCGTTTTCATTTTCTGACACTCTTTCATTTCTCTGGTGGCCCGGAGAACACTTCTAAAAGACAAAAAAAAAATAGTGAAAAGAAGTCAAGCAAAAAAGCATCTACATTTTGTCATTCATTGACTGAAGGAGGTGAAAAAAAGAGATCAAAGCTATCCAATCTATCTGTTATTAATATCATCCTGTGCTCAGGAATATAATTTAGCTTAAAGAGAACAATGTGTGTAGCAAGAGGCATGAATAAGGGGAATGTTGCAGAGACAGCAATACATTGCGTGGAAACGTGAGGAAGAAATGAGAGGTGGCTGGAAGAGAGATGGGCAGCTAGAGCTAAGTAGGGCTTCATGAGTGATGTTTATTGACAACATGACCGCTGATCTGAACATAAATGGTTTTATTTACTTTAAAAACTTGCTCTTGGATTAAAAACCTTATCCCCTAAATTGCAATAGTAGAAGCATTCTTAATACATCAGCTCTCCCCCTTCCCTGTCTGTGTAGTTACCTTGATAAGTCCTCCATCATGAATAGTTAGATTCATTGCCTTTTTTAGCCTTCTATTTGCCAGTAGGGATTTTCAGTGACAGATATATTCATAACTGTCTGACAGAGAGAATATATTATAGTATTAGCTTAAAGAAGCATAAAAAGTAGCTTTCCATCTAAAGTTATGTAAGGGAGTCTTCATTGTTTATTTTTTATTGATTTACTAAATTAATAGGATTATTTGAAAAGTTTATTAAACATAAAACTTTAAATATTTGAGCCTTCAGGCAATTTTTCCAGGACCTTGTAAATGCTGCAGAGAAAAATTTCACTTTATTACAGAGGGATCTTTTGCTCGATGTCAAGTCAGCACTGAAAGTGAAGAATTAGACAGTTGTTGATGTATCTGGTTGTATTCCTGTGTTGAGAGATATTCTAGGGCTGGTTGTGTAAAAATGTGTTATAATGAAGCTTTATTTTCCTTTTAATCAATTTTACAGAGCCTTTCTATAAAAAAAGTTAAAATACACCCATTACACTTCACAGTACTTTGTAAATACCGATCTATGAAGCATTGTTACACCATACTCATAGCACACACACCATGCCCCAAATCACTGTTTTTTTCAAGCTGCAGAACAGTGAAGTAGCAACACTGGGATATAAACAAAAGAGGCAACTGTTCATTTCTGTTACCTGTTTGTAAGATCAATAGGAAGGAAGTTTGAGGGAAGTATACGGTGCTTATCCTATTGGATAGAGATTTTATATAAGGCATTTCTCCTTTGAACTCTTTTAGGATGCCATTGCTACCCATGTTTTCTAGCAGAAACACTGCAGATCGAAGGCTTAGTCAAATAGGCAGTACATTTTGTAGAGTCTCAAGAAACAGAAATAAACACGTATATAAAAATGTTTGGGTCCTTCCTTGTGAGAAGTGTAGCTGATTGATAAATGTGTTTATTTCTGTTCTTATATCTTTTAAGATCATTTGAGTGTCATTTTATCCACAGCAGTAGAAAGAAGCACGAGGAAGAAGACAGTAGTCTCTTGTGCCTGGCTAAGTACGTGCTGTTCCTTTGCTGTACCAGAAGCGTAGCATGATTGTGAGTCATGAATGCAGACTGAAGCCATGTGCTGCATAATGCTTGCTTCTTGTTTTTTGCAGATCTCTAGTTAGGAAGCAACTAATATTGGTCCTGTCCTCCAGTTCAACAAATGTTTGTTTTAGATACGTAACAGAAAATATATATTCAGATTGAAAATGTTAATGGGAAGCAACTACTTAATTAATTGTGTAATTGTCAATAAGTGATTGGTAACTCTCTCTGCTGCTAATGGTGCTTTTAGTATTCATCTTGCACATAAAGCAGTAGTGGATTGGTTACAACAGAATGTTTTTAATGGTTTTGTTATCTGCAGCAAACAGCATCTTCTGCATAGAAATTCGGACTCTTCGAAACGGAGAATGTAAACTAGTTAGGACATTATTAACTCTCAGAGTACTACAAAAGGAATAAAAGGGGGGAAAAATCAAGGTTATAAAAAGTGTGTCAATTAGAAAATTATTCAAGAACTGAGAATCAAGGTTTGAGCAAACTTCAGCCTAAATAAAATGGTAAGTAGCTTCTAATTTTCTGAAACCAAATTAAATAAATTAGTACCATTCTTAATTAATAGAAATGCGAATAATCTCATGAAGTAAAAAACATTATCATGTCCTTCACAGATTGCACACATGAATGCCAAGTCAATTTAATGTGTGGTTGTAAGAAGAAAAAATTGTATGTAAAATAACCGAGATGTATTATTTCCATGGGTTAAGTCTTTCTATCCATAGTGTGGATTATACTTTTCTCACTACTGTGTAATCATCAGTCTTGTGAAATGGAAGGAAGGAGCTGGTTTGGTTCTTCAGTCATTGCTATCTCTCTCTGTGTGACTCAGAGACTCCACAGCCTATAATATAGAAAACAGTGATTTATCTCATGTTCCCGAGAGAGAAATTATAAAATTTAAAGTGTATGACAAACCATATAAAGCTCTATGACTGCAAATATTGAAAACAATCCACAGTCAATGCTGAGGTTGAAATGCATATTCACAGTGAAAGTAGATAAGAATTGTTGAGAAAATGTGGTCTCTTTCCTGAAATAATAGCTAGGAAACACATTAACAATTCAGAAACTCCTACACATTTTTTTTGTGCTCATATCCCTGCCTGTCATTATAATATTGTTTTTCACTTCAAGTCAATGATGCAAACTACTGCGTTAATTGTCTTTACATCCTTTATAAACAGTGCATAGATTACATCCTAAGAAGCATAGTGAAGAACAGCTGAATTGATTTATTATTATTTTTCAAGAGAGGGTGTTTAAATGACCAGATAAAACCAGATGAATATTATTTTGTTAAAGAAATTAGTTGGGGTTTCACCTGAAGAGTCTGTTCAGCCTCAGCAGATGTTCTTGTAAGCTACATGGGAAAATTCAGTATAAACTTATAGACATAACAAGTGCCATTACAATTAATGGAGAATTACCATATCCAACCTGTGTAAGCTACATGGGAAAATTCAGTATAAACTTATAGACATAACAAGTGCCATTACAATTAATGGAGAATTACCATATCCAACCTGTGTAAGCTACATGGGAAAATTCAGTATAAACTTATAGACATAACAAGTGCCATTACAATTAATGGAGAATTACCATATCCAACCTGCTGGTGATTTCTTCTGTAAACATATTAAAAATTCTCTTTGATCCCTTATAATTTGGTTTTAGTCTTTCAGATTGTCCTATGCAATCTTTTCACTCTTTTCTGTTATGTTTCATATATGTATCCAGTCCATACTACTTTGTCATCCTCAAAGCAGAGCTGTCTTCTTTTGTCTGAAATAAAGTATTAAATACATAATAAAACATGCATATAAAGATAAAAGTCACCAATACATATAGAAAACAGCTAATGGTACACCTTGTCCATATTTTAGCATTTTCACATTCATTTTCTTTTCCTGATCCTAATAATTCTTACTATTCTTTTTTTAAAAATCTAGAAAAGACTTTATTTTTTCTAAGTAGTCATGGAATAAGTGTATTTAGATATCTGCAGAATGACATACATGGAGTTTCTCTAATGGCATATGGATCACATGTCCCAGTCTGGGCTGTCTCAGTACATTGATGCTGCATTAGTTCTTCAGTAGTCTCAAAGATCTGTAGACACTATTTTTTTTTTAATCCTTCACTTTTTTTGAATAGCTGTTTGGCTGTTTGAATTTCTTTGTGTTGGCTTGTGGGTTTGTTTTTTTTTCCCTCAGGTGAATTAGCTGATTTTACTAAAGATTGAATGCTCTTATCTTCCACAGGTTGATGAGGTCTCTACTTATCTTATTGAAATAAATTTCCTCTTTATTATCATTGGAAATTTCCTCATTGTTATAATTCTTAAGGTAAAGGCTGCGCAGGGTCTTAATAATTATTACTGTGACACAGAGCTGGGCTATTAGATATTCTACAAAGTGAGTGTTAACATATATTTGGGTGTTTATTTGGTTTTAAAGCTGTGGAACCTTGATGCTAAAATGTCTCTGCAGATTTTGGCTTGCATTCTGTTGCATTATTTCTTTGTGCTCTGAGTACTTTCAAATTTGAATAATCTAATTGCTTTTATTGCTGTATTGGAGTTTCCCTTTTCTGTAATCCCAGTCATTAGCAATGATATTATAGAAATCTGTAATCCCAGTCATTAGCAATGATATTATAGAAAATCATATGTCATTTTGCTGCTGAATACTTTCTTTAAACCAGGGATTGGTTTAATATTTTCTCATTTTAATAGCTTTTGAAAGTTTGCAGGCAGTTTCATGTAATGGTGTTCTTTCTTACAAGAATAGAAATCATATATTTGTGTGCTGACTGGTTAGAGTCCTAAAGCAAAGAACAACAGCAACAGCAAGTAGGCCAGTCTAAAGAACAGCTAAACTTTCCAAGTACCTGATGAGTTGCTGTCATTAGAATATTCATTAACTCCACCTATTTTGCCACTCTAAATTGAGCCACTTTAAGTAAGTTGTCATAGATTCCCTATATAATCAATGAAGAGATGGGTAGACAGTGAGGAGAACTGTCAGAGGAGAACAGTCAGAGATCTATGAGAGAGCTCTCGTAGAGAGTTCATTTTTGACTTCATCAAGGGGCTAATAAATTCAATGGCAGCCAGTGAAACAGCTGAACATGCAATTACAGCTGGGATGCTACCCACAGGCTCTTTAATCAGTTTGTCCTTTATTATTGTACTTATATATTAATATAGCATTTATTATTAATATTATTAAAATATTATCTAATATTTTGAGAATCCAGTTTTTAAATATTCTTTCTCTGAAATAGGACTGTGTACATGAATATATGCAAAGTTTCTTGTTTATTGGAACTGTCTGTATCTACCAGTTCCATAATGAAGGTCATGTCTGGACAGTGTTGATTTTTGTTTAATTTTTTTTTTTCTGGCATCATCTATATTTACCAGTTTCCTGTCAAAGAATGAGATTCCAGGTGACTTTCAAAAAGAGACAGAAAATATGAGATGCATTTAAAACCAAATATCTTCCTACATATGCTTTATAGTAGAAGGTGTGTCCCAAGTTAATGTCAAATCACTGTCACAAGGCATAGGTATTATTTCATGTGGGATCCATTGAAACAGTGTTTTTAAACAAGTGTTTTTTATTTTATGTTATGCAGGAGAACAACATGCTATAAATACTGGAAATTCAAAAGGTGTTTGGATTTCAAGGCTGAAGAGGAAAACTAGTATTATCAGCTAAACCAATTTGTTTAATCATAGGTATTTAAAACTGATAATCTACTTTGTAATCTAAATGCTATAAAAAAAGCTTTCTTGAAACATTCCATTCCTTTAAAAAGAAAGACAAAAATGAACAAATAGAGAAAACAAGTCTGTACATACATGCCCATCAGTTCAACAGATAATGGAGCCCTTTAAGTACTGCAATATCTTTATTGCTAAATTAATTCAATGTGGAAAGGAAAAGCACCATTTTTCTTCCTTTCCCCACACTCCTGTTTCTGTTTGTTTCTTTCTCTGGTGACTTAAGAGAAGGAAAAAGTTTTGATGCATAAGGTGTGTTCCTACTCTCAATCCTCTGCCTCTCATGAGTTTACAGAATGAGAAGTGGGAAAGGGCCCCCACACCCCACCACTACCCAAAGGATAATGTACTTATGCAAGTACAGGTCCCTGGAGGTTCCTGTACTTGTTTATGTGAAGAGGGGGATGACAGAGGAATGGCAAGCAAAGGATGGATTGTTGTGTGGTTAGGTTTTGGCGTCTAGTTGTGCCATTCATTTTTCCCAGTGCAAGTAGGCTGCAACAACGTCATGACTTATTATGACTATGTTTCCTCATAAAGAATATTTTACTGACCTTTGTGGAAGCCCTGATTTCCTCCAAAGTGAGAACTAGGGTTTGCTGAAGCTTTTTCCACTAAAAAAACCCAGTGGGAAAATGGGAAATAAAAATTCTCTTGCAACTATATGTTTGAATGGTATTTTGATCTCAAAAAAAAAATCAAAGCAAACAAACACAGTTTGAGTTTTCAAATCAAGAGTTCTGAATTCTGAGGAATTTACAATGGAAACAGCCATTTCAGTAAGTCCAAGCTCTCTTTGATCATATCTGCCAAAACTTTATGTTTCAACATTCTGAGTTACAAATTTATGTAATACTCCAGCATCGAAAACAATTGATATGAAGACTTGTTGTGCTTAAAGGACAACATTATTTAAAGTCTTCACGTAATTAGACAATCCAGCTTCTCCAAATAATTTTGAAAAGTTATGTTCACTTTTCAGCAACTCAGTTTCCATGGATGCTTAAGTTATGGATATAGACATCCAAAAGCTGCTACTGCATCCAACAAAAGAGGAGACTGAGGGGAGACCTCATTGCAGTCCAAACTTCCTCATGAGGGGAAGAGAAGGGGCAGGTACTGATCTCTTCACCTTGTGACCAATGGCAGGACCCAAGGGAATGCCCTGGAGATGTGTCAGGGGAGGTTCAGGTTGGATACCAGGAAAAGGTTCTTCACCCAGAGGGTGGCTGGGCACTGGAACACGGTCCTCAGGGAAGTGATCACAGCACCAGCCTGACAGCTCAAGAAGAGTTTGGACAATGATCTCAGGCACATGGTGGGACTCTTGGGGATGGTCCTGTGCAGATCCAAGAGCTGGACTTCAAGGATCCTTGTGGGTCCCTTCCAAATCAGCATATTCCGTGATTCTGTAATTCTGTAAAAAATGTGGCCTACAATATCTTAATCTACCTTATTCATAAATTAAATCATTGTGGATAGAAAATGGAAAAAAGAGTTGCATGGTTTCAGTGTCACAGAGGCTGAAGTTATGACCCAGAGGGTCAGACATGTACTGCTGTTTAAGTGCGACACACTGGGTGCGACAAACACTACTTGGGTAGTGCTGGAGACTTCCCAGTAAAAAGTTTAGAGAGAAATAACCTTGGGCTTGAGAAAAGCAGAACAACCCATTGAAAATACCAGTTATAACAAAAATTTGTCAAATATTCTTCTGTAAACAGACAACCAGCCTTGTGATTATACGAACAAGCTAGGATGCTTTAAAAATAGGAAACAAAGATCCCTAGGTGGCATCTGCCTTCAAGATTCTTCACCTCTGCCTCTGAGTAGATGAAAAATGCAAGTGATAGGTTGGAAACAGAACATTTCTTGCAACCACAAAATCCATACATTTGTCATGCTACTTGATCTTATTCTGACCACAGAGAACAGAATAAACACTGTGATTCAAATAATACATTTTAACTCTGTTCATTATATGTATTTTGAGAATAGCCAAACTATATGTATCATCAACAGAAGTTCTGAAACACTGGAGTAAACAGTCACAGGAAAAAAGAAGAAGGAAATTCACAGGAAAAAGAAAATCTTAGAGAGAGATATTTCTTCTGTTTCATTTTGTATATACTTATAATTGCAAAATAAGAGGGCTTTTTAACTTCTGTACACAGGCAGACATAGTAACACACATATGCATGAGGGACAATATAATTGCATTGTGTTAATTAAAATATGTCTTATGATAATGGCTTTTACAATCTTTTCAAAGGAGCAACCCTGTTTGGGTCAGCTTTACCCTGATTTTTGTTGACTGGAAAGAAATATGTAATGCCATTTCACATTCTAAAAAAAGAAACAACAGCTGAACTGTGGCTCAGTCACCACATTTTTTTCAACCACTGAGAACTGAAAAAACCACAGCAATGAAAATTATAGGAAAATGTCTGAGGATTCAGATACCAAAGAAGGCCTAAGACCAAGTGCTATAAAATCTGGAGATGGCTGTCCAGCTAAAGTGGGTATGACAGGGTACCCTACACTGAGTAGTGAGGGGTAGAGGAATTACTTCCTTAAGCCAAGAGCCAGGAATGGCTTCTTGGAGCAGTACATTCAAGAGGCTAGAGGCAGCCAGTGTCTTGAGTCATGTTGGTTGCTCTGGAACAAAGAGGTTTTTCTTTTCTGGGAATGAGCACACTGTTCAGTTTGGCATATGTGATGTCCCATTATCAAACATCAGCTCCTGACAGAAGCTCCTGGAAGAAGTTGTAGTAAACTGAGAAAGACAGATTTTATTCCTTTTGCACAATAAGAGAGGTCTTTATTTTAGTATTAATGATATCTAAAAGTTGAGACCTTTTCTGTTGGTTTGTATCTCTCGTGAATATATATTATCTCATTTGCACATTTTTTAAACTGACAGGTATTACATTCAACTATTATGTACAATATGCAAAGATTTGCTGTAATCATAAAATATTATCATGAACACTTGGAAAGTATCAGTGATTATTTTTTCTGGAACCATATTTTGAGTAATTGAAAAAAAAAAAAAAAACACCCTCTCACTTTTGCAGGTATTTTTATTCTAATTCTTTGGGTTTTTTAAAAAAGCTCACGAACATGAGATACTCCAGGGAATGAATTATGATTATGAACTAATAATGAAATGTCTGTGAGGTTGCCAGCATTTTGTCCTCTTCATTCTGTCTAATAATCACCAGAATATGTCTCTAGAATACCACAATGCACACCCTGTTGTACCATTCTGTTTGAACATTAAGGATCACAAAAATATACAATAAAAGGGAAATATCCCCCCTCTGAAAACCAAAACACAATAAAAGTCAGCACCCCGCCCTCTGAACCTCAGGAAATGCAGATTTCCAAAATATTGAAACACCCAACAAAAAAAATAATTATTCCTATTATTTAGAATAATTATCTCCCTTGTGATTCAAACAATGACAGAAATTGGCAAATACTCCTTCTGTCAACTGCAAGGTCTATAGTGACCTGCCTCAGAGAAATGTTAACAGAGTGTAGGACTGTGGAAAATTACTTTATTTCATCCATATCCTGTGAAGCAGGGCAGGAATAACCCCTTGATTCTTTAAGACAGTTTGTGTCACAGCAAAATCACAACCCTGCTTCCCTCCTTTTCCACCCCAATAATATCTTTCCCACATATTTAATAATCCAACATCTAATAACAATCCAAATATCCAATGAACTAATATTTTTCTATACACTCTTCATTAAGTCTGTAGCACTGCATGGGGTTGCTGTGACCCAAGTGCAGGACCCAGCACCTGATCTTGTCCAAATGGCCCTGACTTTGTTAATGCAGCCCATTCAGATTCCTCTGCAGAGCCTTCCTCCCTTCCAGGAGATCAGCTCGGTGTTGTCAGTGAACTTCATGAGGGTGCTCTCACCCAGACACCTGATGAAGGTATTAAACTGAAGTGGTCCCAATGCAGAGCCCTGGGGAGCTGTGCTTGTGAGTGGCTGCCAACTGGATTTAGTTCCATTCATCACCACCCTTTGGGCCCTGCCACCAGTGAACAGTGCACACATCCAAGCCACGAGCAGCCAGTTACTCCAGGAGAATGCTGTGGGAAAGGGTGCCAAAGGCTTTCCTAAAATGCAGATAGACAACATCCACAGACTTTCCATCCTCCACTAACTGCATCATATGTACCTATGATGAGATAGTATGAGCAGGCCTTTAAAGGTGTTTATTCCTCTTTGCTGACTAGGAGGGGAGTTAGAAACATATGACTGAACCTTTTTTCAGAATAATTCAAGATATAAAGGGATACTTCTGCCCATGTGTCTGAAGATGAAAGTGAGTTTAATCTATTTCACTAAATAATTATGTTTTTTTAACACATAGAAGTAAACTACTATTTTTATTGGGTTTGTAGCACTAGGAAAATCAATGGTATATGTGGCAGAAAAATAGATAATATGTGCTTCCTACAAATAATTCTATACATGTGTTGACAGTATTAGCAATTTGTGATAGTCAAAAATTATCTGCTTCCTTTTCAGTACTAGTGAACTGGAAGTTTTTTGATTCAGAACTATTCCATGACCTGTGAGCAAACATATTCAAAAACTGCATATAGCCATATACACACCTATACATGTGCACACAGATATGGTTTTGTTAATGAACCACAAGTCAGAAAAACTAATTCTTAGCCTGTTGTATACACAGAGCACTGAAAGTAAATGCTTCCAGGTAGAAAAAGTTACTTCTAGGTGATTATGTAGGGAATTTTCGAATGAATTATGGAAGGAATACAATATAAAGTGCAATTATAACAAGGAAATTGTTCTTGCATATAGATCATGTAGAAATACTGGGTAATATTGCAAAGCTGTAATATTTTGACTTTTAAGAGCCCAGAGCATAAGCTGGATGTATGGTGATTTCAGGGAATTGTATAACTGGAATTGAGCAGAAAATTTTAAAGAGCAGCAGGCCCTGTTTTTTCTGATAGCTAACAAGATTAGTCGCAGCACCTATCAAGACCCAAAATCTCTTTCAGTTGTTTGAAAGACAGGCTTCACTGAGAAAAAAAACATCAAAGAAGGAAAGGGAAAATAAGTTTCTTAACAGGAATGTATTGATGTATAATAATCTGCAGTAGAAAAAAAATCTGGTTTCAGTTTTAATGTCAGCTCATAATGCAGTTTGGGGTCTAATGTTATTTTGACGTATTAAAGTAAAATGTTGAAATGGATGTTCTTTGGAAATAAGGACACCAGTTGCAATGAAATTGACACCCAAATGAGGTTTTGCATATCTAAATCTCTGAAGTGAGTATCAGTAGAAAATATACAGGAGTGTTTTTAACAATTAAGAACTGTCATTGTAGAAGGCAGCAAATGACTAGAAGGACATTAAAATTTCATTAATTTTTAATGTAAAATAAACCTATAAGAAATCAAAATTATATTAATAGACTTATATTTATGACTGTGTATATGTATGCAAATTTGACTTTACATAAATTATAAACCAATTACAAATGTGTTGCTTATAGATTCAGAAAGAATTATTTAAAAACCTCATTGTGCACTAAGATGAATATATAAAAATTATTTCTTAAAAGTAAAAGTGAGAAGAGCCCTATCCTCTTCATGATGCAGCCTAGTGTGACCAGACATGCAGGTGATATTGGCCTCTAGGAGAACCATCCCTTCCACATGAAGAACAGAACTAAGTCTCCTCCATTTTCCCATTCTCTCCCCCAGCCCAGAAATTATTTGTGGAAATATACATTTTCTTCTGCCTTTATAATCATCTACAATGGCTATATAGTACTGTAAAATTAATTGGAATCTATTACTTTCTTGGAAGCAGTATTGAACCTCTCTAAGTTAGTGTTTCTAGGTATGCTATTAAACTGGGACACCAGCACGATCCGATGAACTCTCCTGTCTAGTCACAACAAGTATATTCCATAATTTTAAAAGGTTATTGCTAAGTCACCTGTTACATAATGTTGGGGGTTGGATCTGTTTCTTTTGTGTTACACCTACAAATCTTAACCTGAACATATTGAGATGTGAAAAACAGTTACTTAGTAGTTAGTACCTTGTTCAAGTCATCTTGAACAGGGAATTCTATGATTTTGTTGAAATTAAGCTGAAAAATTGTAACTCAAGTGGGTACAAACTTTGTGTGTATTTCTTATGTCAGGTAATGTAAGGCAGATTAATAAAATCTGCCTGTGGGATGTGTCACTACAAGACATGAAGATTTAAAACACTCTAAAGATTCAAAGGTTTGTTATTAATGTCGTTAACCTTGGAGAAGTGTGACGAAAGAAACAAACGTTATTAGAGGACTGCAATGTTTAGGAATTTCTCTGTTACTTAGTGGTGGGACTAGGTGACTGTCCTTGGTTGTTGAGTATAATGACCTGGGGTTGCTGATGAGACAGTTTTTTTAAGTTCATTTGCCTTTTCTTATTATGCTTCTATATGGAAAGATTTTGTTAAAATTTAAGGAAGACATTTTTTAGCTGGGATACTCAGTGCTCAATAGGTAGTGAGCATTCTACTCTTACATATAGTAACCAGTAAATCTCAATAAGGGTATGAGAGACTGAATAAATGAAGACTTCCTATGCTATGGAATTTTACCTCCTAGAGCAGAAATTCCAATTTTCACAGTGAATTTTGTTGAAGTGAACACCTATATAAAAGTGAAATTCTGAATTTTAATTCCTTTACCAGCAAAGTTTTATTTGAGGCTAAAATTTTGTCTTTTACATAAAGATATTTTTCAAATATTAAAAGGTTTCTGTTGGCTTTAAACCAGAATTTTTTGTATATGTATTAAAATGCTAATGAAAAATTATAAACCTCTTCCTAAAATGTTTGACTTTTACATTTTTACCCTCAGTAATTCAGAGAGCATTTTTTCCTTATAAATATTGAACAAAATACTTTAAAATAAATGAGTAAGAATGAAAATAGTGCCATCTGCTTGCTCAGCTTGAAACACATTACTGCTTAGCCTACCCAGTAGTGTTCTTATGATTTTACAGTGGTTAATTTATTACATATTTGCAATAAATTTGCAGAAAAAGTTTCCATAGTATCCCTTAAATGAGTTAAAATTACTGAAGGCAGACGCAGAAAGAAAGATGGAAAAAGATTCTGGATGGAGAATGGATTTACTGAGGCAAAAAATGCAGAACTTTGGCTGCGTTTTGTTCCAAACTTCAAATAGTTCCTTATTGGTACGTTTATTTCACATATAGAGAATATCTTATGATTGGCATAGTTGTTAATTAAAGGCTGTTCTTTACAACCTGTTTTAACTCTACAAATGGGAAGGAACAACTAGCAAAGGCCACCATAACAATGATTTTGTTTTTGTTTTTTTTTCTTGTTTTTAATGCTAAACTTGTGCTTCAAGATAATGCACTACTGGATTCCATCTATTCAGGTTGGACATCTGCAGGCTGTAATCTCTGGTTATGATGGGCATTGTTTTTCAAATTGTCATACAGCCCTGAAGACATTATTTTGGCTTCTTTTGAATGGGAGACCAGCTGCAGAATTCTTCTGCTATTGCACCTTACCATTACGCTGCGACGGAAGATCAAATCAAGATAAAAAGCCTTATTGTGGTAGCTAGAAAACAGACATATAATAAAAAGTGTACCCAGAAGTAATAATAGCCTAGCCTTTGACAAGGCTGAACAAGTAGATGAGCTATATGGAGAGAGTTGGAGGCAGGGGCAGACAAAGCTGAAGTGAAACAGGAAAGTCATTTTATGCTAAAGTAGCTTTCTCGCCATTTTCAACAGAGGTGCCTTACAGAGAGAGAGTATGAGAGTATATAAGAAGAATTGGTGGGTGGTCAAATAATTTTCAGTGTGAAAAGCATTGAAAACTAAGCAACTGTTTTACAGAAATTGTACTCCTAAAAATGAGAGTGGTCTGGAGACTAAAATGAAGGCAATGTCATTCTGAAATTACTGCTTATAAGTAACAAAACAAACAGGCAAATGAAAACAAACAAAAAGCAATCAAAAAACCCAACCCTAAATTTCTTACTATTTTAGCATGTCCAAGGTAGGTTTACTACTAAAAGGGTAGAGAAGTGGTCTAAGGAATGTTTTATATTTGAGACTGATAACTGTAAAGGAAGCTGAAGGGAATCTCTAGGGTGTGTATTCATGAAAGTTAACCTGAATGTGACTCTATACTCCCAGTTTTGTATACATGAGTTACAGGCCCTTCCACTGTAGCCAGTGCACTGAGGTGGATCTGTGTATTTTCCTTTAAGAATGAATCCTCTGGAAAAAAGGAACTCCTGAACTGAAATGTTCAGTTTTGTTAGGACACAGTTTAGGACAGTGATCTTCTCAGTGAGGAATTTTGCGAGGCAGACAACGTAAAACTAAAGGACACTGAACATGAAGCCCACCATGTGTTCTCTGTGCCCTTGTCTTCAGTCTTGCTCATATCAGTAGCTTTCAGAGCTTCCTGGCTGCCATAAACTGTCATTTGTTTGACAGCTGTTCTGTGACATTAATTCTAATACTGTAATACTGATCGTGTCTGTGGAGTACATCAAGGACTCATTTTTATTTGTGTTTCATTGTCATCTTACAAAAGATCACATTTGTTTAGAGGTTTGGGGTTTTTTTTTCCCTTTCTAGGATTCTTGAAACAAGTTGAAATATGCACTATAGCTCTATGATTAGATATGCTTTTTGCAAATAGATGAATAGGGAAAATATGCCTCTTGTCCCATATTGAGAGTCTAATAATGAAGGAAATTATTAAATTACCATTAGTTGTTTAAATTTCGGTTGCTCAAAGAGAAATTATTGCTCTCAGAAGCTCAAAAAATCTACAGGTCAGAAATTTTGACATTTGGTGCTGCTTCTGTGATGGAAAAGATAAATCCAACTTAGATAATTAAGAAGTTGGACTACCAAAGTTCAAAACCAGCTGAGTAATTTCACTCCCACAATGGTGAGTTAGAGTTATTAAAATTCACTCCTGACTCTCAGATCAATTTGCTGGAAAAAGTTTGGGAATAAAAGAAAAGGTGAAATTTTTAAAAGAGGGTTGAAGTCCTTTATAGTTTCTGTCTTGACTGGCTAAACCCAAAGGCATTGCTCCTTAATATTTGTTCCTTTTATTTTTTCCTAACTTCCCCTGCCCCAGTCTGTAAAACCTTATACAAAGTTCTTCCACATTTGATTATAGCTCCTCATCAGCTGGATGGCTTTCACAGTTGTCTAGAGAGGATGGAAGATATTTTCTGAGCTGAAATGGGTACTTTTCTGAAATTTAATATTCTAGGACTACATATTGCTTTTTGGACTGAAAAGTACACAGAAAAATACTATGATTATTTTTAGGAATTACTCCACTGTTACTAACAAGTCAGAGCTGAAAATCTGTCAGAATACACTCCAGGTTATTTTGCATATGGATGAAAGCAATGTTAAATTTGTTTTGAAAATTAGATTACTGCATACCTTCTTGATATTAATTTCTATATACATACGGAAACAGCAGTTTCTTAACTTTAGGTTAATTTTTGTTGTACCAGAAATATAATTTCTACTTCTGCATTATCAAGACTATTTTCCTATTAAGAAGATTTTTTTTCCATACAGTGTATTAGCTTGTCCTATTTCACTGTTCTTACCAATGTAATTGTTAGACATTTTAGCATGAGGCCATGCCATGTTTCAGGGTTTTGATGTCACATAATTCCACCCGGAGCTGGGTCTTAAAAAGATTATGTCCTTAATATATTTTAGTCTATTTTAACTAATAATGATTTTAAAAGACTCTGTTAACCTACTGAGATGAAAACAAGAAGACTTATTGTAATGTTTATAAGTCTTTAAGTTTTGCGACTTTAAAGGAGCATACTACTCTATTGATAAGAGTTGCATTAAAATGAAGATAATTCTGTTGCTTTTCTGCCCTCCAGGAACAAGCAGTTTAAATTTTACTGTAATACAGCATACATTAACTTTCTGCACAACAATCAACAGGCGAACATTTGTGTTTTGCAAGTAAAGCTATATTTTCATACTCTTCCTATAGCCTTCCTGTAAAGCACTCATCATAAACTCCTACTTATAAAAATTATTACTTTTCTTTATAGTCTTCCAATGTTTTTCTCAGGTTATTTTATTTTCCAATATTGCTTGTAAAGTGAAAGAAAAAATTCTTATAAATATGCTTAGAAAAAGTATGTCAAAAATTAATCCCACTTTGTATGCACATGAAAAAATGCAAGGATTTTCTCTCAGGGATAATGCATACAATTTGCATACACACCTACATTTATGCTCAAATATATCTCATTAGGATAATTTTTTTTTCAGAAAATCAGAGCTTTAAATTCAAGTAATGTCCAACTGTGACTGAAAACAACTGCAGAGGACAAACTGTGTAGAAATTTTTGGTCTTTCTCATAGCAGTTGGTCTTTAATAACTCAGTAGGCTACATATGCTAGCAATGGTGCATCTGCAAAGCAGTGCTTTCCTTGCTCTTTAATACACTTCACACCTCACTTAGTAGTTGCACCCATATTAAGAGCAATAATTCATAGCCACAGGGCCCTGAACAGCCTGAGCTAAGTCTGCTTTCAGTAGAGGGTAGGACAAAATGCTCTCCAGGGGTCATTTTCTACACAGAAGTTTTTCTGATTCTGCATTGTCCTTTAGTGAAGTTTAAGGCACAAAAATGCAACAGTACAGTACATTTCTGTGCTACAAGATATTTTCAAATGGGTAGGAGAGTCTTCATTAAGGACACAGTCCACAGCTGACAAAGAAGCCCTTTCTTCATATACGGCCATTTCTTCAAACCTGCAAAGATTTTGGCTCAAAACTTTTTTGGGAATTTTTCTTTCTTTTTCTTTGGTGGGTGGTGTTTTTTTTTTTTTTTTTTTTTTTGTTTTTTTGTTTTTTTTAACTCCCTTGACTATATCTCACTATCTAGAATTTGTATGGCCAGGAACTTCTTGTGTGGTGGAGTACATTCACCAATTAAGACTCCATCTACATAGGAAATATGTATTTCTTTAAGATACTCAAAGATGGAGCTTACCACTTTACTGCATTTATTTTAATAATATATTTTAATTCTGTCAAAGAGGACACAAACTTTTTTATTATTGTCCAAACTGAACTGAAACTCTTCTGCACCATTTTTTTCCTACCACTAGTCCAATTTCAGGAAATTTCCTAAAATGCTTGCAGAAACCAAATTTCACTAGTCAGTTATAGTGAATGAAAATTGGCTTCTGAAGCTTTAAAAGCCTGCCATTTATCATTAACTAAAACAGTATAAATCCATTTAATTTGCGTAAAACCTATGTCATGATCCAGTAAAGCACATAAGGCTAGAGGCAATTAGAATCAGAAATCCAAATTCAGACAAAACTGAGATAACAAAACTTGCAAACTAAAATAAATAAATAAATAATAAAATAATGGTTTAACATCAGAAATTTCTAGGATCACTGTGTTCTTAAGCAAGCACAGGGCAGTACACCAGGCAAAAAACTCTCAGTCTCTCTCCATGTTGTGCCTGACCTGCACTGAGGAAATTGGAGCTCTACTGGGTAAGTTGCCGTAGCTTACTGGAAGATGGAACTCAAGTGAACTGGTAGCATCAGATAGCATCAGGTATGTAGGGCAAGCGGTGGTCTGAGAAGAGACAAGCTAGATTGAATCAAGTGTTCACAACAAACACAGGCATAGGGACTGGGGAATGAGAGGCTGGAGAGCAGTGCTGTGGAAGAGAAAGAGACCTGGGGGTCCTGGTCAGTGGCAAGCTGGCCATGAGTCAGCAGTACTGAAGCCAGGAGGGCCAACCCTGTCCTGAGGAGCATCAGGCACAGCATGGCCAGCATGGGAGGGGATTGTCCTGCTCTGCTCTGCACTGGGGCAGCCTCATCTTGAGTGCTTTGTGCAGTTTCGGGTGCCACAATGTAAGAAAGACATTACACTGTTAGAGAGGGTCCAAAGGAGGGCAAGGAGTCGGTGAAGGGCCTTGAGGGGAAGCTGTATGAGGAGCAGCTGGGGTCACTTGGTCTGTTCAGCCTGGAGAAAAGACCTAGGGGAGACCTCATTGCAGTTAGAACTTTTTTGTGAGGGGAAGGCACTGATCTCTGTGGTTACAGTGACAGGTGACTCAAGGAAATGGCCTGAAGCTGTGTCAGGGGAGGTTTAGGTTTGACATCAGGAAAAGGTTTTTCACTCAGGGGGTGGTTGGGCACTGAAACAGGCTCCCCAGGGAAGTGGTCACAGCACCAAGCCTGACAGAGTTCAAGAAATGTTTGGACAATGCTCTCTGACATATGGTGCAATTCTTGGGGTATCATGTGCAGGGTTCAAGAGTTGGACTTGATGATCCTTGTGGGTCCCTTCCAACTCAGAACATTCTGTGATTCTGTGATTTTTACTTATTCTTTTAATAGTCTTGCTGTTGGATACCCTGTGTTATCTCTGTTTCTTCTCATATAGCTGTGCTACCTTTCCAGACTCTGGTCCCTGGACTGCTTCTGTATCTGCACTGGAACTTAAAGTTCAGCTAGTGCCCTAATCACTAGAAAGTATAAACTCATCCTATTCCTTAAATTATTTTCCTCTGTTCTCTCTTGAAGTGGGAACTTCCAGGAACAAGTTGATAAAACTGTTTCTGGTTATGGAAGCTCTTAGTCACTAGCTATTTCCTTCATTACATTCTGTGGAAGCAAATGGTAATGGTTTATATGTATTTGCATATAGAAAAGGCAGTGTGCCCATTTCAGTCCTATTAGGTCATGAAATTCTAGTCATGCAGTTTATAGTCAGGCTGTTGGAGAATTATTTCCTTCAATAAATGTAAGAACATGATATGACTTTGTCCTATTACAGAAAATTCTATCTGCTTCTATTTCTACTTCTTGTCTCTTATAGTTTATAAGATAGAAAATTAAAATTAAATTCTGCTCGATATGTACAAAGATTTTGAAATGCCTCTGTCAGGCTGCATTCAGTCTCTGGCTGAGGAGAAGATGTAGATTGGTCTCAGGAAAAAGAAAGAAAAAGGCTTCAGAGGCTAGTGGCTTGCATGAATTTGTTCAAGAAGCATTGCGAGCTCTAGAGTATATATGCATAGTGACACCCTTCCAGGTCCCTCATTTTAGGAAAAACAACAGCATTAGCTCCTGGCAAGATTGATCCTTGCTGCCAACTAGAGAAAATATTCTGGGTGCTCTCTGATAGATATTACAGAATATGAAGAATATTTCAAGCAGCAGTGATTTACTTGAGTTTTACCAAACTTTAGCCTAGTTGTGTGTGATGAGACTGTAAGATCTTTATTCCTGGCTCCTCCATGTTCTCTAGTGGCAACATGATTTCTGGCATACTCATATCTTCTAGAATGGCTGTGTGCAGACATCTGGGAGGAATATCCATTACAGATGTCATTTCCCACAAAATATCCTCACATAGCCTCTAATATAATTGTTGTCCACTCTTCTACACAGTGGTGCCATATATATAAAAAAAAGAATTTGCATAGACCCTTAGTCATTTGTTTTAGGGCATTTCTTTAAATGATTTCTTTGAAAATATATAGACTAAAAAGTCTATGTAGCATTTAAAACCTAATCACATACATTATATTCAACTGACTTATCTGAGGTGCAGTCATCACAGCATCATCTTCATTTACTTTTGAGTTCTAGTAGCATTTTGATGGATTTCTCAGTCCAGCTGGCCATATTTTGTGGCCAGAGCTCTTAAACTCATTTGATAAAGATACATATATTGCCAGTGTATCTTTAGAGTACAGATAAATAATAAAATACTTCTGTAAGTACATAATTCTCTAGCTTTGGACCCCATAGGAAATATTTTGGAAAGGAAACTATACAGCTTTGGAATGAACCAGAACACTTTCTCCTCAGAGGTAACAAACTCTCTTTTCAGTTTAAATTATATAGTTCACACACTGCACAGTTTAATCACAGATAATGTAAGTTCCTATATATAGTTAGATTATTTTATGCCAGTTTTTTTTTTTTTCAAGATTTCACAGTAAACTATAAATCAAAATATAAATGCAAGGTATTAATTATTATTTTTGTTTCCTGCAGTGTCAATTAATGTCAAGTAACTCACTACTGAATAAAATCAGAGATTCTGAGAGAAGTCCTTGGCATTAACAAGAGCTCAGCAGCCATTATTTGCTTCATATACTTCAGAGTTATTTTGATTAGTGCTTAGGAAGCAATGTGCTATTACTCTAAGCTTAATGTTGATGTAATTTTAAAAAGAAAATGAACATCTGTCTGTTATCTGATATGAAGATATTTGAAGGGTGTTTTTTGTGTCTCTAATATTAATTAAAACAAATGCACTTTTTTTGAAATTGACTTGATGTTTGCACTTTCTCTCACTTATATGAGAGAACATATCAATAGAAAAAGGTATGCTATATATGCTTTCCATAATTTATTGCAGGTTGAAACATAAAATATGGAAAGAGCAAATTTAAGAACCAGAGCATGAGCTGGTGAAAATTAGGGACATAGATTTGAAAACATCTGTGAACTTGTACAATTAGTTAAGGAACAGCTTGAAAACCGTGAGGAAGAAATGCAAAAGGAAAAGACCCAGGAAATGAAGTTGTGCTGTATTAGAATCATAATAGTAAACTAAGGCTCCTTTTTAAAAAAAAAGACATTATATACAGAATTCATCCTTCTGTTTAAAACTGTTTCTCTTATCTCATTTATTACAACAAATTAAATAATTAAACTTTCAATCATTGAAAACCTATATGAACCAGCACCTTCAAAGATAAAATAATTTCTTATATGTGTGTGGTGCCTTACTGGCATGGGGGAGATGGAAAGAGAGGAAGGATTAATTGTTCTGTTGAGTTGTGCTGCTCTTAGACCACGTGAGTCTGTTGAATAAAGTCCTGTTTCCCTCTTGTAAACCTATTTCCTTCACTGGGATTGAGTGGTTCCCAAAGAGATTTCTTCCTGCTGAAAGTAACAAGTTGTCCTGGCTCTGTCCAGGACGGTTAATTTTAGCAGTAGAGAGGAGACGGGAAGGCCAGGACCTGGAGGTTATTTGATACCACGTCATGTCATTTTCCAGGGATGAGGGGAGGGCTCACTTCTGGGTCAGCACAGTAGGGCTGTCTCATTACTGTTTCAAACGAATTGTTCTTATCTCAACCTGTGATCTTTATGTTTTGTGCTTCCAATTCTCCTTTCAGGCTGCAGGGGAGGGTGAAGAGGAGACAGGGAGCAAGCAAACAGAACATGGTTGGAAGATTTTCAGGGGCAGCGCTAAATTCAGGAGTACCAGTCCTAAACCATGACATAGTTTTAGGATGAGGCAGAGATGAGAAGTACTTTGGCTGTCTTGGAAGCACTCTGTGTGCAGTTTTAGACTTGAGATTCACAACCCTTGATAAAGACGTAGCAGTTATTGAGGGCTTTGGAACAGATTTTCTATTCCTAGGAACACAACTACTGGGACTTCCTGAAGCATGCCAGATACCAAAATGTACACTTTGTGATCATTAAGTAGCAGTCCTCATGCTTCTTGCTCGTGAGGTTGTTTCCAAGGTCAGCTCGTCATTAGACTTTTCACCCTATTTTCCTGTTACTTGGAATGTGAGACTTCTGACCAGCCTATTAGACAGTTAGAAATCATCAAGAGTGTGACCTTGGGTCAAGCAGTGGGTTTCTGCTTAGTGAAGTGATCCAAAGGTCTTACCTGTATTTCTTGACATGAGTATTTCAGTTGTTCACCACCATTTCCCTGATCTGTGCTCTTTGTTTTTATTTTTTTAATTCTACAACTTAGAATTCTAAACCATACTGTCTCTTCACTGACCTACTTAATTGATCTGAAAAATGTGCGATACCTACTTTTGCTTACAGTTGGAGTTTCCTATGTCTAACTCTGAATCTTGATACTGAAGTGAATCTGAATCGGTCTTGGTAATTTCAGCCTGCTGTCATTTTGTTTTGTCCTTGGTGAAGCTCAGTGCTAATGTTTAAAGCTAGGTGTCTCACATTGTGGGTAGTTCCCTTCCTCTGAGTTAGCAAAAGCATCATGCAATAATTTTAGTATTTATAATAATAGCACTTAATATTCACCTACTTCTTAGTTGCTGTTTGTAAAGCAGAACATAAAGTCTTATTTTCTCCTAATTTTTCTCTGTATTACCAAAGCAATTTCGCTTGCCAGATTACATTCATTCCTTCCCAGAAAGGTTGTAAAAAGATATGGAAGACTATTATTCATCTACACTCTTTACTTTCACTGTAGTTTGTATTGTAGTCAGAAAAATTGAATCTAATATTTTGTGGAAGAGTAAATCTAAAGAATATAGTACTGTTACTAAATTATCTTATGTAATTGCTTTCATATCTCATTGTATGCAGGTTATATCACTTCTGTGCTTTGATATCTAACAGAAATGTCATTATTTTAAGCAATTAAATAATAATGCGAACAATGTAAAGAAAATTAAAATACAAGATACAATGCAATATGAAATACTGTTTGTCCTCTGCAAGGAATATCTGTTGCACAGATATATTTTTTAATAGGAATCCATTTTCCTTTAACAAATGTATTTGCTGCAAAGGGAGAAGAAAATAAAAATTAGCACTTACAGTGGGATAAATATAGCACAAATTATTTTTTTTAATTTTAAAAGACTGTTCTCATTATTATCATTATTTTTAATAGAAAAAATCACACACAAAAAGACAGGCATTAAAGTTTTCTTAATTTAGGGTTTTTTCCAGGCTAGCTTGCTGTATATATTCTAGTTCAGTAACTTACAGTAGTTAAAGAAATTAGGGAATGAAAAACAAATTTTAAAGCATACATTTGTAACTGCATGGTCTGAATTTCTAGGAATTTTGTAAGGTCCCAGTAGTTATTATTCTATTTACTACAAGAATTTAACAATCCAAAAATGGCACAGCTGAAAAAAAAGAGTTCCACTAGGAGAAAGAGGAATCTCCCTTGTGCCTGCTAAATCAATGCTTTAGCAGGGTCTGGAAGTTTTGTCTTGAACTAATGGGAAGAGAAAGCTAGAGTGTGTTCCAGAGCTCAGTGCATGGAGGGATTTTCCACAACTGAATATCTCTTTTCTTTGGTAAAAGATATTCAGCTATCTTCAAGAGCTAGGCCTTTTTCCAAAGCAGAATACAGATGTCAGGAAGGCTTTGTCTTACTAGGATTTTCCAAAATAAAGTTTTCATTTTTGTTGAAATGCATATATTGGAAAAATACTTGATTTGTAATGTACATTTTATTTTCTGTTATTTTCTCTCCAATGTTTAAATCTAAGAATATTTCAACATTTCATTTAATGTTTTATTTTATTTTGGGGTTTTACTTTACTTTTATAATGTAAAATTATTTTCTTACATGGACTTTTTTAGCTGATTGCCTCTGGAATTATGGAAAATTTTATATTTTGTTATATCATTTAAATTTCTGGTTTATTATGTAAGTTCAGTTATGAAAGGCTGTTGCAATTTTGTTAAGTAGTACTTTTCTTAGTGATTTAAAAATAAAATCATAACAATATGTCATGTCATTATGTCATTATATATTGGTAGCAGTTACTAATATTTCTCTAATCGTGTGCTGTAAATGAGCCAATGGGTAAATACAGGTAACATGTAACAAAATTCTTACATTTCCAAAACATAAACATAAAGGTGGCCTAAATTTGAGGAAGTCAATATTCCATTATCATGTCACTTAGTCTTTGTAGCATATTTCTTGGCTTGCATGTAAAAGTAAGAGGTTAAATTTAGGTTTCTTCAAAGGTTAATGTAATTTCTACATCATTTTAGGGCACTTCTACTCTTAAAGATTTGCTGTAAATGATCCCAACAGGTAAAATCTGTTGATTCCTAAAGGCATATATGCATATCCAGGTGTTGCCATGGATTTCAGTTTGTATTTTTCAGGAGTGGATTTGATGTCTAAAGAATCTGTCTTTCTGAATTTTGAAATTTCTGGTGAAAGAGTACATGTTTCATATCAGAACATCAGTTGTAATCCATGTATTCTTTAACACAAAAATTTTCCACTGCAGCTGATATGTTAAGAAAATTATTGTGATTGCATATTAATTGTAACAGAAAAGACTAATGTTGCACAGGTCTTCATAAGCTCAAAAATCACTTTGTTCCTATTACCTAATTAATATTTTTCATTAAATTACAATTATATCTGGATTTAACAATCAAGATATAAAAAAAAAAATATTTTGGAGAATGTGGAATTCCAAGTAATTTATAATGAGAATGTGGCATATATGAACATATAACAAGGAAACAAGTGAGAAAGAAAACAGGAAATACCTTCTCCAAAAGAAAACAGAAGACAATTTGTGGATTTATCATGTAGGAGTAAGAAACACACACACATTTGTTTATCACATTTTATGTATAGCAGCCTTGACCTGTTTAAGCAAAGCTCACATAAGAACAGTAAGAATAAAAATACATATTAATGTTTAATAATAATGATGAAATAGTGAGTTTCTAGAATTTACTACTTGGAAGTTCTTGAAATATGTTTTTCAAAAATGTTCAACAGAACTTGAGGACAGAACATCACCACTCTTGGCCCTCCTTGAGTTTTGTGAAGAGCAGCTTACACCATGGGCAGGAGGGCTCAGTTCACCCCATCCCAGAAGACATTGAGAGCTTTTGTGCTGCCCTAATCTCCTTCTGGTGCAGCAGGAGCTGCTGCATGTCCACAGTTCTTCATAAGTCATGGACCAAGTGTGGCTTTCTCCTTTCTTCACTGTCATTAAGACAGGCAGTACGGACTAGGTAGCGGAACGAGGTCACAGTCTGCTCAGCAAGCAGTGGCAGCTCTCTGTCTCTTTGCTGCTGCAGAGATGTAGAAAACAGAAGAGGGGAGGGCTGGTGAGGGAAAGCTGTGAGATCTGGTTCAGAGACAAATCTGGCCAGAAAATCCCCTTCTAAGCACTTTTCCACTGAATAACAATGATTTACCAGATTTGTAGCACGTCTCAGTGCAGTTCAGTTCTGTTTCATCAACACTGCCCAAACTCTCTCAAGTGTGTTCACCCATCTCCTCATCGCTCTGCTAGCAAATCTGATCTGCTCTGTACCTCTGCTCTGAGTGTTTTGCTTTCCCCTGACTGTGCTGATGTGGGTCTGCATATACCCAAAAGCCAATGCTGGGAGAATACCATCTGAGGAACTGGTGATAGTCTATCTGGCCATCCAGCACTTATATGATGCCTGTTCAAATGAAATAAACAATACCAATGGGTTCGAGCACTGTCTGAAGCACAACTCTCCATGAGATCCTTGATACAGGCTTGTGAAGGAAATATTCTCCCAGATATTACCTGAGCCTGGCTGAGAGATGACATAGGAATAACAAGTTAGCTATTTTGGAAGGGAAGACAGTTTGCCAAGTGGAGACTAGACACACCATGGTTTTGTTGGGGGATCTTTCATTATGCCTAATTTACAAGTTATTCCAATATTTTTTCTCTATTAAATAAATCGTTCCCTAATTAACCGTACCTGACCATTCCCATTAATCTCCTCTCAGAGGAGGTAGCTGTGACACATGCAAGAATACTAAAGTTGCCTTTATCTTGCCAGCAGAAGAATTGAAAAAACCTGTGTACCTCTGGACATCATACAGGCACACTTTGTTGAATCAGGACAGCTTTGTTTATATCAGGGTTTGAGATAGCTTGGTTGCTAAGCCCTTTTCTGATTGCAAAAGTGACGTACATTTGGAATACAAAAGAGTAAAACTGAGGTAAAATTATGAAAGAATTATTTTCAAATCTCACCTGAAAAGTGTCTAAAGAGATAACATAGAGCATTATTTAAATATACAGCCTAGCAGCCTCAGTACAGAGCAGTAAGCTCATGAGTTCTATCATTGGCTCTGATAGAAATTCCTTCTGGAGTTAATTCACTCACCCTAGCTGATTTATCATTATTATTTTTATGGAAATGCTACAAGGCATTGAAAAGTGGGTTTATTGTAATAGCATCACAGGTATTTATGATAAACAATTCACTGCAAGTTTTACATTGTCAAGTGGTTTGCAAGCACATATATTACAACTGTTAAAAATTGCATTAGCTTGTGTCCTGTAATATTTGCACTTTCTGTTCTCCACATATTTTCTCTGTAGTATGAAATAACTAAAACTTTTGAGGAAATTAGTGGAAAATTAAGCTTATACATTTAATCAATCACTTGAAAACACATGTTATTGCATGCAATTATGTTACGGACATGAGAGTCTTTAAAATATTTTAATTTTGGAGAATCCTCCTCAGTTAAATTGCATCAGTCATAGACAGACTGCTCCAAGTACCATAAATAACTACTTCAGATTATTGATATTTCCAGTTTCTTTTCTAATTTTTAATCATAGTTTCTGATCTGACATTCTTTGTTTTCATCCCAGAAATTTCGTGTTCTGTTTATGGCTTTACAGTTTTAGGGTGATTAAAAAGTCTTTCAGTGGCCTGAAACAATATACCTGGAGGCTAAAATTTTGAGTCAGTTTTACTCTCAATCCATCTGTCTCATGGAGTGAGTTAGCTCTGAAAGTAAATGTTGTCTGAAGACCACAGTGAGTATGAAGGCTGAAGGGACAAACTCTGACATGCGTAGGCATGGTCAACTTTTGGTCTGGTGGAAGTAAATTGCATAGACTTGTTTTGGGACTGGGCTTTTATCTCTGCAGCTACTCATCTCTGAGAGATTAGTAATATTAGTCAGTAGCAGAAGGCAGAAGATGGGCACATGAGTTTCCTTGCAGTGCCTGGATACTGCTTGTGAATACTTTGGCTGGTAATCAGTCACATTTCCTGCCCCTTCTCCCTAACCTCCAATAGTGAACATACATCTCCATGATTCACGTGTCTGGACACATCATTGTTCACCTGTCTTACTCATGGCTGGCTCTTTTTATTTCACTCCTTTAGAAACAGAGACGTTTGACTTGATTTGTACAGTAGCCATTACTTGACTTCTCTAAGTCAGAATTAGACAAAATTTAACAGATGTGAATATGTAAAAAGAGGTATGGACAACATTTGCTGGCATATATTGACAAATCTGAGGGGCTAGAAAGAACAAACTCTGAGGAGAGGGAACAGTTTTTTAAAAAGCTGGAATTGCGCACTATATATTCCCATTTGAAGACAATTTTTGCAAAATACTTCATTATTGCTTTCTATAAATCAATGAATAAGTCCCCAGAATTTCAATACCAATCTCTGAAGATATGCACACTAATCTGAGAAAGACAAGTCCTTGAAATAAATTAAAATGAATAAGTTTCCTTTATGGTATTTAAGAAGATGAATATACTTTTTTTCAGCCTACAATAATTTTATGAAGGTGTATGTAGGAGAGTGCATAGTTTAAGTATGACCACAACTTTAGCAGCTGTGTGATCAGAGGTGAACAGAATAGAGCAGAATAGAATAGACCTTAGTAGTTACAGTTGGAAGGAACCTCCAATGATCATCTAGACCAACTGCCTGACCACGTCAGGGCTGACCAAATGTTAGAGAATGTTAAGTGCATTGTCCAAATTCCTCCTAAACATTTGACTGGCTTGGGGCATAGACCATCTCTCTAGGAAAACCCATTTCAGTGTTTGACCATGCTCTTGGTAAAGAAATGCTTCCAAAAGTCCAGTCTAAACATCCCCTGACGTGCTTTGAACCATACCCATGCATCCAGTCACTGGATCCCAGGTAGAAGAGCTCAGCACCTCCCACTCCACTTGCCTTCCTCAGGAAGCTGTAAAGAGCAATGTCACCCCTCAGCCTCCTTTTCTGCAAAGTAGACAAGTCTGGAGTCCTCAGCTGCTCCTCACAGGACATTACTTCAGGTTCTTTCACTATCATGAAATTCACATTCATCCATGCTTCTTTTGGAGGCATGGACCTTCATATCCTTCTTGAATTGTGGGGCTCATGCAGTACTCCAGGTGAGACCACACCAGTGCTGAATACAGCAGGTAATCAACTCATCTATCCAGCTGGCTATGCTGTGTTCGATGCGCCCAAGGATGGGATTTGTCCCCTTGTCTGCCAAAGCACACGACTGGCTCATATTGAGCATCCCTAAATCACTTTTTGTAGGTCTGTTCTCCAGCCACTCCTCTCCCATTTTATATTTGTTCCCGTTGCTTCTCCCGGTGTACAGTCCACCATTTGGTCATTGTCATGTCATGTCACGTCACTGGTAGTTGCCCAGTGCTCCAACTAACAGAACATGCTGCAGAGCCTCTTATTCCCTGAGAAAATCAACAGCACCTCCCACTTTAGTATAATCATCAATAGTATTGTTATAATTATTATATAATAATTTTAAGTAAATGAAATAGCATTACATACAATTATTACATAATATTTATAAAACTATTTCCTTCTCATCCTCTTTCTCCTTCAATAATATAACATCCACACATATGCTGATCAGACTAATTCTACCACCAAGAATTACTAAAAGAACATTTTATAAAGAATATCAGAACAAGGTAAGTGTTCTGCTATGTTCTTATATAGTACTTTTCTAGACTTTACTGAGTGGTTTGTCTGAGACTAATATGAGTAACTGAACTGTGTTTATTACCTCTTGGTAGCTCTTCCATGAATTTTTATAATTGCTCTTGATCTTATATACAATTTTTCATGCACAGTGTCTAATTGAAGAGAGTTCCATCATTTAACTGTGTTGTATGTGGAAGAATATTTTTCAGACTGACATCTAACAACTTCATTTGCTGCCTCCTGTTTTTTGCTTTTTGTGACACTGAAAAAAACCAAATGATAAAACCCAAAAAACAGCGAACCAACCAACCAAAAAATCCCAACAAACCTGTTTCAACTTTCTTGGACATTTGTGGTTTGATAAATCTTTATTGTATTAAAAATTATTTAAGTTTTTCTTAGGATTATGAAAATGGCATTATTTCAATCAGTAGTTATCACTCTGCTTCTTTTGGTCATCATGTTACTTTTCCCTCTACTTTTTCCAAGTTTTTGTTTTGCTTTGTTTGTTTGGGTTTTTTTTTTTTTTTTTTTTTTTTTTTTTTTTTTTTGGTTTTTTTTTTTTTTTTTTTTTTTTTTTTTTTTTTTTTAAACAAGGTGATCTGGCTTATTTTAACCAAATATTCCTGTTCCAGGAACATTGTGTGCCACAACATTGCTTTCAGATTAGCTCTCCATTCCTTACCTAATAAATTGTAATACTCAATTTGCTTGTTTGACTGCTTTTGAACATTAAGATGATTACTCTATTTTCATAGAATGATGTATTATAAGTCTGAAATATCTTTCCTCTGTAGTACAAGCTAGTGCAAAGTCCTTCACTGTGCATACAAAGTTAGAATTGATTTTCCCGTTATTTTTCCCCATGAGTATTCACTAACAATAATAATTTTCAGCCTATGAATCTAATCACCATAAAACATCATTAAAGCTAATTGAACATTTATATAGATAAGCACAAAGCTTACCCTGTTATATTAGAAAGAAAATAGATAAACCCTCATACTTTTGGACAGAGTTGTTTGCAATAAAAAAATTAAGTTTTATAGTGCTTTCCCTCCCTGCTCCCCTTCCAGTTAGTTAGGAGTAAAATCCAAGAATTTCTCAGTCTTCTGTAACAACGCTAGGAAATGCTGAAATTCTAGGAAATTCTGTCTCTGCAGCACTTCAGTGTGTTGTCACAGATTACTCAGTTTCATTGTCAAGCATTCACTTGAATGAGTGGATGGAAAACCAGTCAGAATTTGAAGCCAGCCTCTAAGGAAATGATCCAGTAAAATGCTACATAATATTCAGAGGGATAAATGTTTACATTTTGACTGTTTGCTATATTTTTCTGGTTAATTTTATTGGCAGAATCTAAGAAGTGTTTACTGTAACTTAATTATTCATTTGCATTTTTCCATAGCATGCCTGGTGTGACACATACCATGGATAGGATACCAAATAAGAAAGCCTTATATACATGTTCATGTAAAAATTCCTGTGTTACAATTATACACTGTGGCAACTCCATTGACTTTAATGAAAATGAGAATGGTATAGAACAATATTTTTGCAGCACGTTTTGAAGATAAGACAACCATTGCCTTAATGTTTTCTCTTTACTTACCTGCTTCACAGCAGAGTACCCTTGAAAGCACTTAATTCATTGCTGTCATGAAATGCAGCAAAAGTTTCTATTATGTTATAATGTTAAGCCTGAGTATTAAGAACCTTTATATGAGAAACTACCTTAAATTAATGGAACAAATTGAAATCTTAATTGCTATCTGTGATCTAGGCATACAGCATATGAAGTACTGAAACAAATGTCCTCATTAATTTACCTAGAGCTTTGAAAGAAATGTCCTTCATGAGAAAATACAGGAGATACTACCTTCAATGTCACAAGCAGGGTGTTCTAATCTTGGAGAATATTATTTGAGACAGAGATAAGAATGAAGTAGAAACTATTTTATGGTAGGAAAGCAGAATATAGAAAGAGAATTTTGCTTGTTTTGGTATATTTGTAAGTGTACTGGAAGACTTCAAAGGATTTGTAGTTAAATATATGGGTTTAAATTGAGGTCAAATTACACTGAACATGATAGACGGAACACACATAACCATACCTGTTAAAAAAGTATAATGAGATAGAGCATAATAATCAGATATTCTTTTGAATATGGAAACAGATTGTCTTTTTTATTATTTCAGAGATTGATTTAAATTTAAAAAATGAAAACTGTAGAAATAAATTTTAAAAAATTCCTTGATGTGCTGTGCTCTTTCCTATAAACTTCTAATGACAAGGCTATGACAGATGGCCTTTAGGCCTCTTTGGCCATCCTACTTTATGATCTCTAATTAAGTCCAGATCACATCTTCCATCTGGAAAACACTTTCTGGCAGCAGGAATTCTGGTTACAGAAGGCAAATAAGAGGCTGTACTGCAGGTTTAGAGACTCTGAGCAGCTAAAGTCTCCTCAAGCTGCCCTTAATAACATGTAAGCTTTAGCAGTAGTTTTAATATTAGTCATATTTGAACACATATTCCTAAGTAAAATGAATTAAAACAGAGCAAGTACTCATGCAAAATTGACTATTCCAGTACAACTTGATATTTTTATCTAACAAGCTGGATGATTTTCTAGGTTAATTAAATGAAGGAAACCTCATTGTGTTGTATATTGGAAATGTAATCAGTGAAATATCACATAGAGGGTGGCAGCTGTTTTAAAGCTCAAATAATCCATTCCAGGTGTACTTGTGTAGGGGGGGAGCTCAAATGCCTCATTCTCTTCTGGAATCCATAGGGAATCCAAGACATTCATGTGGAATTGGTTGCAATAGCATCAAACTTATGGGAGATCCATGCTTCCTTGGAGTGACAGCTGAAGATGTGGTGGATATGGTAAAGTCTCAAAGTATTGTTAGGCCAAATAAAACAAAATCTCATCTTTCTTGTCTGACCTAAAGTGTATAGTTTCAACCCTTAAGCTCCACTACCTGTATTAACTAGACATTCATTTTTCTTTTAGGGAAATGTTGATCTCCTTTATGTAAAACCATGAAAATAAAAGGAAAATCAATGGATTTACTTTACAAAAAAGGCATCCTGAAATAAATTTTATTGGGGAATTGTAGTAATGACCTTTAAATATTTGCTAATGGAAATAGATAATAAAATAAATTAGGAGGAGATCCTAAGAACTCTATTTCTGGTACTGGCCCAGAAATCACTATCTGTAGATATCAAAGGGCAAAAAAGATTGTCTGAACACAGGGTGATTTTGAATCACTAACAGGGTATGACAATGGAAAAGCAAATATTCTTGAATGCATGAGAATACATATTTACAGTGGAAAAAAAAAATTGTTCATGTCATGCTAGCCACTGAACACCTGTATTTAGAGTCAAAATATGATCCTATCTGTTTAAGAAAAACTAAGTCAGACTTCAAGCCTGTAATAAACCATTTTTCAGATAGGCAAGAAGATAAGGAGAAAAAAACTCAGTAATTATAGAAAAAATGTATATTCTTTATAGGTATATTAAAAAAAGATCAGGGAGCAAGAAAAGAAAGTAGTAAAAATATATAATGTTTGTGGAAAGGATTGAAGACTGATAGATAGAAACATCAGTTTCTATCAGAGGAATAAAGCTTTGGAAATTTCTGATTGGATTAGCAGACACTTCAATCCTAACACAGATATTTCTTTACATTTTCTGTTTTGAACTCTGGGTCCCTACACACTCAATATCCAGTGGTTTTGGCTTCTGCACGTGTATTCCTATTCAAAAGAACACAAAGAAAAACATCTATACAAATATATTGCCTACTAGTGGAAATGTTTGGATTTTTTTTTCCTGGGATAATAAGAAAAAAGAAGGCATTCTAAATTGATATTTGTTCATTGTCATAAACATTCTCATCATTCCCATAATTTGTTCTTATTGGGCAGAATGAGGCTATCAAAAGTGCAAAATGCTATTGATCTGAAATGACTGTGTACAAATTTCACAAAGAAAGAAAATGTGTTGTTCTTTTTAGTATCTTTTTCTTTCCTTTGGTTTAGCCCAAATATAGGAAGCTAATAATTTAAATAACTCCACTTCCTTTTAATAGTGGAAAGCATCACAAGTCATTACTTTATCTAGCTATAAGGTCAATAATGTGATCGCTTCAGCACTTTCACTCACCTGAGTCAATTGCCCACAACACTCTACTTAACAAGTCCCTCTGACTCAGGGTGGAAGATAATTTAGTCCCATAGTTCAGTTGAGACTCTGGGAAATTTCTGTGCAGCGTTGACAAACTATTTCCTCAGGTTGTGCGTCAACGCTGTTCATGATCAGAAATCCTGTAGGAATTTCAGAAATTTTCACAGATGAAGGTAAACTGAGATTGCTAACTGAGATTGCTATTATAAACCAAGATGGTTACCTAAGGCACCAGTGCCTTTCTCTATTTTTCTGTTTTTTTCTTGTCCAGAAAAAAATTGACTTTCTTGTTTTTTGAAGTCCTCATTGACTCACTTTTCCATTTCTACATAAATCCTCTACTCTCCCATTTTCTTGTCTTTTTTTGGTAAATACCTTTGTGACAGGTAAGAAGCTCACATGTAAAATTTTAAATGCTCATGGGAAGATCATACAACCATCAGCTGAAATTACTCCATATGTATCACTCTGTATGTATGAAAAAGAAAAGAATTTAGACAAAAAACTTTTGCCAACAAATTTTCATTTGAAGAGCTGATTTCAGTTTTAATTAGTGAGCTGATCCTTGGAGTGTTCTTTCTTTTGTGTTGCAAAAAAGGAGCACTCAGGTCACTGGACTCTTATCAAGTGGAATTTATTTTTCTAAATGCAGCTATTTTGTTAGGAAATATGTATATGCCCAAACTATATCTCCTACTTAGTAAACTATTCAAAGACCTCAGATTTTTCTTATGACATATATGAAGACTAAAATTAAGTGGGAACACAAAAAAATAGAACTATTTAAATCAGTTATTACATCAGAAATAGGAAAAAAATTGAAAAAAAATTTTAAATGTTACCGCATGTTCAAGCATGACATTATCTTACAAAGATGAGAAAAAAAGCATTAGTAAACCTGGCCTTCATTTTATACATGCATTATAAAACTTGTAGCAAATGGGTAGAGGAGATAACTGACCTTTTATGTAGCTTTCACACTCAACATACACAGAGAGGATTTCAGAATATGCCTGGCTATTTCTGTCTAGCAATCTACTTTTTTTTTTTTTTTGTCTGAATAAAATAAGCAGTCTATATATAAATTTTTGCCAATCAACCAGCAAAAATTAAGATTTTTTCCAGACCATATTTCCCTATGTCACTGGCAGGGCACATAAGACATTATGATTGTAAGGTTTGTGGCACTGGGAATAGTTTCTTACTACATGTTTTTGAAGTGTCAGCCATAAACTTTTGTTAGGGATCCTGTGAGACTTACATAGTAATAAAAAGAAATATTTTAAAATATGTATTGACTACATATATCTTCTGTAAAAGCTGAACCAACTCTACAGGAAAGAGATTAAATAGAAAATATTTTATTTTAAAGCCATAGCTTACCTATGGTGTAAAATGAAACTATAGGAAGTGCAATATAGGAATAACCAACCTCTCTGATGACAATATATGAGACACAAGGCACAAGCTCTTAGCAGATGACTAACCTCTTCTCCATCAGTCCCACTTCATTTCCATACAGGCCATCAGAATATACTTGAGTTATTCCAATTAATCCACTTTCATTCAGCTTCTCTCAATGGACTCGCTCCCCTTTCTACTGGTCATATCCAACCTTGCTGCCTCAAAGCCATTTCACCAAACTTAATAAGTCTCTACAATGTAATACTCTTAGATTTATATCTCCCTCCAGCATGATCCAGTCAAACAGTTCTGAAAAGGTGGAACACACCTATCTTGTCACTTTCAAATCCTGTTCCTTCAGTACTCTGGGAACTATTATTTTGTTGTGTTTCTGAAAGGCACAAGACATAGGAAGACACATTAATACTCTACAGTGTTCCTTCTATCTAAGGAAGTCAAAATGTAGTGGTCTATAAGCTGCACTGCTTCCCAAATTTCCTCATTAATTAGGCAAGGCTTACAGGGAGAGGACAGACAAAAAGATGCAGGAGGATGAACTTGGAAAGGACAAGAATACAAATATGTTTGGGAGATGCACTGCCTTTATGAGCCAAATGCTGTAAATAGCTGCTCTAGCCTTGAAATGAAAACTGATAGACTTTCCATATCCTTCTCAAGCCATGGTAACACAAAACATTTTGGATATTTAGACAGTATCCATCCTGAGGGCAAATTTTCTAGAATATGTGTTCTCCTCAAAGAAAGAAGGGAAGAGATTCAGCAACTTTTCCTGCTAGTAGATGTCAAAACCAACAAAATTAAAGTCTTGAAAGGAAGTAGCAAGGGGAAAGATATTTTAGTTATGAAAACATAATTACAGTGTCCCTGATAAAGCAAGACCACAAGAAACTCCTCACTTTTACTTTACTCAGGCCAAGCCAATTCTTCATAATGTCAAAAGCTGAAAGGTAAAAAAGAAGTCCTTTTTTATAGTCTCATAAGATGCATATTTATTTCCGTTGAAGAGGAACATAGCTTCCTCTGAGTTATTTTATTTACCTAGCCAATGCATTGAAGAAAAGAGCAGCATGATCCTTTGCTAGATGTACTAAAAGTACTTATGAAAGGTCATGTACTAAGCTATCCTGGTTTCAGCTTAGGGTAGAGTTAATTCCTTCTCAG